>PVLD010012335.1:0-60901 GCA_004027595.1 Dinomys branickii | reverse complement strand
ATCTTCTCTATAATTTGGTATTTCCTTTAATGTTTTTGTGTTAACTAATGTGAAGATAACTATGTAATACAACATCCAGTTCTAATTCCCTACTATATTCTGTATAACTTTGTATTTTCTGTATTGTTTATGGCTTTTCTGGTTCATATGTCTCCATTCTTTTGTCTTTAAAATAAAATTAAAAAAAAAAAAAAGAATAGAAAAGTGGGTTGGGTGTGGTGGCACACTCCTGTTACTCAGCACTTGGGAGGCTGAGGCAGGAGGATCATTGCAAGTTTGAGACCAGACTGGGGTACAAAGTGAGCTCAAGGCCAGCCTGAACTGCATAGTGAGACCCTGTCTCAAAAAGACAAAACAAAAAAGAATAGAAAAGTGAACTGAGAGAGTAAACAAAATCCTGAAAGTACAATAGCTATTGTGAAAGTGAAAGAAACTGCTCAAAAGGAAAGAACAACTGGGGTGAGGGAAAGAGAAAAGAAAGAAGGAAGGGAAAAAATATATATGTATACACAAGACAGCTAATTGTACTACTAATTTCTGTTGGTTTATTGAAAGAAACAGTTCATGCTTAATTTTTTTCTTAATTTTTTGACCAATTTTGCATGCTTATGTCTGGTAATCTGGATAACTACTTTAAAGATAATAATATGCAATATAACAACCATTGTTGACTTTTTATCATCTTGTTTTGAAATTCTGTATCATTTTTAATGTTTTTTCTTTTTATTCTCTTTAAAAAAAGAATAGAAAAGTATTAAACTTGATTTTTTCCCCCAATACTGAGTGGGAAGTGAACCCAGAGACTTCACATTGAGCTATAGCCCCAGACCTTTTTATTTTTTATTTTTGAGGCTGGGTCTCGTTAAGTTGTTAAGTTGGCCTGGCTGGGTTTGGATTTACACTCTGTCCGCCTCAGCCTCTTGAGCCACTGGAATTACAGGCCTGTGCCACTGTGCCCTTCTAGACTTGATTCTGAATCAAGGGCATTAAGACAGATGCCGAAGGTGAGCAGAGAAATTGCTTTCTTTGTTTTAATGCATGAGACAATTTAGAGGATTCTTAAAGAGGCATTTGTCTGTGGCAACAAGAACATGCTTTACACACTTCTCACGTGCCGCCCATTTGGGTGCTCAACGGCCCCGGAGCAGTCTGCTTTCTTGGGGACAATGGGAAGATCAGTCATAAACCTGAGAACTACAATCAAGCTTCTATATTTAAATGTAATGTTAAATAACCTTGTACAAGACCCAAAAGACGTACTGAGCATTTGTTGGGAAAACTGGGGAAAATAGAAAAGGGAGATATTAAATGTAACAGAGAATTAGCTGGGCATGGCGATGCACACCTGTTATCCCAGCACTTGGGAGGCTGAGGCAGGAGGATCACTAAGCATTTGAGGCTGGGCTACAAAGTGAATTCAGCTCAGCCTGGAGACTCTGTCTCCAAAAGAAGAAAAGGAAAAAAAAAATAGTGAGACAGTGTTTCATAAAACAACCCCCAACAAACAAACAACAACCCTCCCTGCAAACAAAACCGTCGTAATCCTGGAAAAATTAAATCATGCAACACTAAAAACAGAAGAAGTTGTAGATACAATAATTAGGAACACAGAAGGAGTGATTGCCTTTTCTTATCATAATTATTCTCGAAAGGCCATTTAAAAATGACTTGGAGACGTTTGTATATTTGCATGTAGCTGTAAGACGCAATGCTGCAATCCCACGTGCCCCTCACTGGGTTTGTCCTGATGATGAGATCTTGCCTGTAGCACAGTACCACGATCAGGAAATGAACGCTGACATGATCCATTCGATTTACTCAGAATTCTTCAGCTTTACTTGGATTTGGTTGTTTATTTGTCTTATAGAGGATTGAATCTAGGGCCTTCACAGTGAGCTACATCCTCTGCCCTTCTTTATTTTTTATTTTGAGAGAGGGTCTCACTCAGTGGTTAAGCTGTCCATGCTGGGCCCAAATTTCGGATCCTTCTGCCTCAGTCCCCTAGAGCGCTGAGACGACGGAAGTGTACTGCCCCGCTCGGCTCATACTCTATGCTTTTGTAGCCAGGGCCACTTCCTCCTTCCTATTCTCTGCCATCCACCAATCTGCGCACTAGATCTATAGTTTTGTCATTTCAAGAATGCTGTACGTCAGGAAACTTGCTGGCTGCCTTTTAAATTAGCGTAATTTTCTTGAGATTCATTTATGCTGTGCGTATTACTGGTGCGTTCCTGTTTATTGCTGAGTAATATTCAGTGTATGGATGTACCAAGTTCGTTTAACCATTTACTCACTGAAGGGCATGTGAGATGTTTACTGTGTGGGGTTACTATATAGCGTTGTATACAGGTGTTTGGGGGAATACAAATTTTCATTTCTCTGGGATAGATGCCTAAGAGTATAATTGCCAGGCTGCATCGTAACCTAGTTATTAGTTTTATAAAAATCTATCGTACTGTGTTCAAGTGACTGTATCATTTTACACTAAGCAATATATTAGTGATCCCTGTTTCTCTGCATCCTTCAGAAAGACTGTGTGGACCTCTGTATTTTGTTTTAGGCATCCTGATGTGTTGTAATATCTCACTGTGGTCTAAACTTGCATCTTTACTACTTATATTGTTGAACACCCTTTCGTGTATTTTCTGTCTGCATATCCTTTTTAGCAAAATGTTTCTTCATGTTCTTTACCTTTTTCTGATTAGATTTTTTAAATATTGAGCTTTTGTATATTCTAGATACAAACTTTGTCATATATGTAGTTTGGTCTCCCCAGACTGTGTTCTCTTGTTTTCAAACTTTTTACAAGAGATTTTGCAGCACAAAAGGTTTTAATTTTGATGTTCAGTTTATCAATTTAAAAAAAATTTATAGATGGTCTGTTGGTATCAAATCCAAGAATATTTTGCTTAATTTGACATCCCAAAGTTTACCAATTTATTTGTTTAAGTCTTAAATATTATATTAAATATTTTACATTTAAGTCAGTGATGTATTTTGAATTTACTTTTGTAAAAGTGTAATATTCTTTCTTGTCTATGGATGCTCAATTTTTCTGGTACTGTTTGCTGGAAAGGCTATCCTTCTATTGGATTGCTTTTGCATGTAGTCAAAAATCACTTGAGAAGCTAGTCATAGTGGTGCATGCCAGTAATCTCAGCACTCAGAAGGCTGCAGCAGGAGGATTGTGAGTACTGGGATTACAGATATGCACCACCACATCTGGCATTTAATGTAATTATTTATTAATTCTTTTATCATTTCATTTCTGCTTCATAATACTCTTTGACCATTTTTTGTAAGTGTGCTAATGGTGAATTTTCTTAGTTTTGCTTCATCTAAGATATCCTGATTTCTCTTTCTCTGCTGAAAAATATGTCCACTGGACAAAAGATTCTGGGTTGACAATTCTTTTTGTACTTGAAAAATATTATGCCATTTTCTTTAGGCCTCCATAATTTCAGGTGAAAATCTGCTGCCATTCAAATTGGCATTCTTGGAGCCAGGCATGGTGACAAACACCTATAATTTCAGCACATGGGAGGCTGAGGTAGGATCACCGTGAGTTCAAGGCTACTCTAGACTTCTCCTCCTCTTCTTCCTCCTTCTCCTTCTCTTCCTTCTCTCTCTCTCTCTCTCTCTGAAAATGGTTTTAGTTAGGCCATGCTATCACCATTTTGGCAAAACCAGAGGATCTGCATGGCCTTATTGCAAATGCTGGGTAGAAGTTCAGCTCCGGCCTTATCCCACTGGCAAATCCCAGTGAAAGTTGGGCTCCAACTCCTACTGCCTTGTTACTTCTTGCCATGGTTTACATTTCCATGTCCTCCTGTTACTGGGTAGCTTGCTTCTAAAAAGTGGCTCACCCACTAGGCATTACCAGGTTTGGTGCTGCTCCCCTTTCCTTCTGGAGTTGGACTCCAGGTTCTATTCATCTTAAACAAATAACTGAATGAAATGAGCAAAAATCACTAGCAAAGTTTATTTGAGATAGTAAAAATGAAGAGTGGGAGAGAAACATGGTTCTGCAGAGTGAGCTCAGGCCAGGTAAATAGAAAGAGAGGGTAGGAGCAAAGGTAAACGTATACACAGCATGGGTGGTCATGGAAAGCTACAATAGCAAAGTCTTCATGGCATTGGTGAGTCCTTTTATGCTATCCAAATCTCAGGGAAACCCACAAGAACTTCTGCATACAGGTCCTGAGAGGTGATGCTTAAATTCCAGGCTGATGTCAAGTCTAGGCCATCCTGTAGAAAACCTGTTTGGGTTCCCTCCAGAAGTCCACGTGCAGGGCTCCGGTAACAGTTCTGCATGTGTTCTATGATCTTGGAGTTAACAAGTTATAACTACTTCCTCAGCCAGCTTTGCCATGCCCTAATCTTCTACCTCACTCCCAAAGCCTCATGCCCTGACAGGTGGTGCTTTTGAAGGGTGCCTGAACTATGAGGCTATGAGGGTATTATAGATGACTTGCTGTTAAAAGGTGGGGCCTGGTCAGAAAAATCAGGTCACTGGAGAGGTGTTCTGGAAGGCTATCTCTCTCTTCTCAGCTCCTCCCTTGATCTCTCTGCCCTGCTGCTAGGTATGTCATGCTCTGGTAGAAAAGTTGTCTGTATTTTGTTCATGGTCCTAAGACTTTGGAGGAGACAGACTAAGGACAGTGCACTAATTAATCTTGTGAAGGAAATTTCAAGGTAGCTCAACATTAAGGCTGTGGCATGGATACTGTTGGGGCTTGTAGCCAGCTCTACATTGAAAACAAAGAGCAAACAGCACAGCTGAGAAATCGTAAAAGTTTTGGGTTTCACCAAAAAGTTGGGGCCTGTAAATTTGCAGCAGAGGAGAGCTTGGATGTTGAAAAGATTAGTATTTAAAAATAACCAAGAACTTTATATTGGGGAAATACAAAAGATTCCTTCAGGGGATGGGAGGAAAGGACTCAAGGGTTGAAAAGGAAAAGATTTTGCACCACGAAGACAGCCCTAGGGCACCCTGCTCAAGAAAGACTGCCTAGGAAATAGCCTTCTGGGATTTTGCTCACAGTGCTCAGCCATCTAGGCATTCAGAGGCCCCTGCAGTTATGATGCCAAAGGGCCTGGCTACTACTTTAGCCAGTGTCAGACCCTGTGTTCTCCACATGATTCTGGTTTTACAGGCATGTAGTGCAAATTATGAAGTTATGGAGACACAGATCTCAGAAGGTCCAGGGGGCCAGTTAGTGTGTTCCTAAGGGGGAGTACATGAAGCTGTAAGAGAGAAGCTGAAAGTGCAGTGGAGACCCCAGGAAGTTAGAGAAGGCAGGAATGTGGAACGTGTGAGGAAAGCCACAAGGAGTGAACAAACCCAGCCCAAGAGAGAGGCCCTGAGGGCTACAACACAGGCAACGCCGTAGGGGTGGTTCCACCCAAGCCCTTTGGAGTTCACATCTCACCACAAGTTGCCTCAGGTGCTGGACATGGAGCTACAGGATTTCATGTTTGCCCTGCTGGGTTTTAGTCCTGCTTTGGTCTCATTAGTTTCTGTCCTCCTAGCTCTCGCTTTTGGAATGGGACTGTTTACCCTGTGCCATTGTATTTTGTTTGTTTGTTTTGTTTTGTTTTTTGGTCTTTTTGAGACAAGGTTTTGCTACGAAGTTCAGGCCAGCCTTGAGTTTGCTTTTGCAGCCACCAGGCTGCTCTCACACTCACAGTGATCCACCACACCCAGCTCCATTGTATATTGATAGTGATTAACTTTTTAATTTTTACAGGGGCTAACAGATAAGAATTTGCCTTAAGTATCAGAGGAGACCTTGGATTTGGAATTTTCAGCAGTGGTGGAGCTGTCAGGGCTTTGGCGACTCTTAGAGATAGACTAAGTTCATTTTTGCATAAAGAAATTCACAGGAGAGCTGGGAAAACATTAAATCCTGTAGCTCCATGTCTAGCACCTGAGGCAAGCTGTGGTGAGATGTGAACTCCAGAGGGCTTGGGTGGAACCACCCAGCGGCGTTGCCTGTGCTGTAGCATGCACAAACACATACTGGGGTAAGATCCAGAAATAGCCCTTAATCATGCACACAAAGCAGCACTTCCACCGGGCTTCCCAGTTCCAGAGCACTGACACGCACGCAAACGCACGCACTTACCGTTGCAAGATAGGCAGAGCAGATTTTATTTCTTGATTTTTTATTTACTTAAAGGTTCAGTTTGGTTAGGGTTCTTGCCTAAGGTTGAAGAGCTGTTGTTCCAGTTTTTGTGAATTTTATCCCCGTTCTTATATATCGAAACTACACTATTTAGGATAAATTATCCTTATTTTATTGGCAATCATACGCTTCAAAAGTAATCATTAAACATAATTTCGTCTTCTTGAGTTTTGGAGTAACACAGATCTGAACTCAAATTTCAGCTTCACTCTTTTATCAGCTGTGTAATCTTTTGTCTTTCCTCCTTTCCTTGTCCTCTTTCTTTTTTAAAAGGTAGCAAGGGTGATTAAAGGCAGGAAAAGAAACATGCTCTGCAGAGCACGGGCCAATTACAACGGGGAAAAGAAGTCCACGCTGCGGGTGAAAGAGAGCACAGTGGCTTCTTTTTTCTTTTTTTCTGAGACAGGGTCTCGTTATGTAATCCAGGCTGTCCCCTAACTTACAATCCTCCTGCTTCATACTTGTGAATGCTGAGATTACAGGCTGTCAAACTAGGCCCAGCAAGTTGTATAATGTTGTTTAAATTAATCGGATCCTCTGTGCCTCAGTTTCTTTTTTGTTTTGTTTTGAGACAGGGTCTCCCTATGTACTTCAGGCTCACCTTGAACTAACTCATTATGTTGACCAGGCTAGCCTGAGGTCCTCCCACCTCAGCCTCCTGAGTGCTGGGATTGGAGGTGTGCCTCCAGGCCCAGCTTTGTACCTCAGTTTCTTCATGTGTGTAATGGGGATAATAATAAGACTACCTTGAAAGGTGGCTTGGAGGGTAGAGATAGTCACATATTTAAAGCTGAGTGCTTAGCATATTGGAGGGACTCAGTAAATAAATGGCAGCTACTAATAGAGAAGAAAAAAAGCAACAACAACTTTACTGTTTCCACAATGAGGAAAGCATGAGTCAGACTCAAAGCTCTCAAAAACAGCATGTGTCTGTCCGTTCCTGTTTGGTGTAGCTCCCGACACCTTCCTTAAGGAGCACTGACATCTCTGTAATTTTAGACCCGGAATTTAAAGGTCACCTAGTGCAAGCTTCTCGATCTATAGATGAGGAAACTGAGACCGGGAAGGGTGGAATGAATTGCTTCAAGGTCACAGTGCTACCCCGGTTCATGCTCCACCTTGTAAAGCACACTAAAGTGTAAGCAGGAAACAAAGTCTGGAAAGACATCTGGGTTCCAGAAAGAAGATTCAGATCAATGAAGCCTGGAGGAGTGTGTGGGTGCCCCGTGCACATGTACACACACACACACACACACACACACACACACACACACACTCATCCCCTGTAGGCTGGCCAGGCGTCAGGGCCATGCCTGCCTATCATCCCAGTGGAAGTCTGCAATGGTAACTCCACCTGCTCTGGCCTCCACAGGAGGCAAAACAACTGCTACAAACAGCACAGGAGGGGAAAGCAGTGGGCTGTGGACATGAAAGGGACACACTTTCCCCACGGCCCACCCAGTTCTGGAGAGTAGGTCACAGCGGCAAGTGAGCATCTTGGCAGCCAGTGAACAGGCTCAGGTGTTAATGTAGCCCGAACCATACAGAAGATACAAAAGAAGCAGAATGCCCTGAGCTCTCTGTCTTCTGCCCTGTGTACAGTTCTGCTTTCCTCTATTTCTAAAACTAGTTTTAGTACTAATTTCCAGAGATGTCTGATGGTTTTTTTTTTTTTTTTTTTTGCTGGAATACGATGAAAACTGGTATTTTTAAATCCTAAGACTGCTTTTCATAATTCTGGGCTTCTCGATAACACATTGTGCCAGTGTACCCTTACTTTTCTATTCACCATGAGCTAGAACAGTCAGGAAATGACTAAGGCCTGTTCCACAAGGTCATTGCAAACCTTACTGATTCACTTTTACAATCATAATTATAAATGTTGTCTTTCCTGCCCTTTTGTGAAAGTTTATTTTATATAAAAGTACACTTGAAAATTAATTTTTTTTTATTTTCTCAAATCTAAAAGAGGAAAATTTTGGCTTGAGGCCCCTAACACTAAATCAAAGTAGACAATAAAAGAAAATTTATAAAATAGTAAATATCATGAGATATCTTTTGTAAAAAGGCACATTTTCTATTTTTTAAGGCATGTTTTCTTAAACAATGTTGATTTTTTTTCCTGAGCCTTCAGATTTCACAGCATCCTTATTTCTTGTTATTTGTATTTTTTAATTTTCCTACCGTGACTATGTATTTGGTCCAAAGACAAAGGGTTTTATTTTCCCTTTTTTCTTTTTTGCAGTGCTGGGACCCAACCCAGGGTTTTACCCACTCAATTGCTCACTACTGAGCTGCAGTCCAGGCCCTTCCTTTTTTAAAATTCATTTACTTACTTGTTTTTCCGTTTTGAGACGGTTTTGCCTGCAGTGTAGGCTGGCCTCAAACTCAGCTTGATCCTCCTATCTCAGCCTAATGGTGTGCGCCACCATACCCAATCCTTTTTTAAAAAATTAATATTTACTTACATGTTACTCCCAGAAAAATCAGGGAGACTCAGAGCAAAGTCTAAAAAATTGCAAATTAAAAATTCTCCAAGATTGAAGGATGTGGGAACAAGGATCCCTTAGATAGTGGAGTGTGTCGGGAGCTTTTTTGCTTTTTTGTTATGTGGTAAAAATGCAACCATAGGAAACAAATTTGCCAATTGGTCTGCAAATGGGAGTCCCCTCCCCCACCTCTATGGATTGTGAAGACAGGATCCCCCTACGTTGTTCAGGCTGGCTTTGAATTCACTGTGCCGCCGCGGCTGCCCTTGAACTAGCGGTGACCCTCCTGCCTCAGCCCGCAAAGTGCTGGGATGACAGGGCTGCTCCACCACACCAGCCTCTGCCTTTCTTGTTGCTAAAGATCCTTCTCTGAGACTTTTAAGTTTAAAACTGATAGCAATTATGCACTGGGCAGGAAGGGTCAACTCAAAGTACAGAGGAAGAGACCAAAAGTCTTTGCCCTTCCCAGCACTATTTTTATCTTTCTTCTCAGCTAAATTTGACCTCTAGTCGCCTCTAATTTGTTTATTCTCTCTCCTTTAACAAATGCTGAAGCACTTTTTTCTTGGCTGATTAGGTCATGGGGAGAAAAAACAAGTTAGGTCTGATCTGGGAGCTAAGGTTGTAGCACAGTAAAGCACGGTATTCCCTGGAAATGTGAACTAGAAATAAGGCAGGGTGGTCACTGTACTGTGGTCACCGTCAGGATCAGAGCTGTCCAGCAGAGCTTTCTACAGCAATAGAATTACTCTTTCTGTGCTGATTGATCATTATCAGTCAGCGTTTCACTAGAGAAATATAATACAAGACATACAAGCCTTTTTTTTTTTTTTTTTTTGCAGTGCTGGGGATCGAACTCTGGACCCTGCGCTTGCTTATTCCACTGAGTTATAACCCCAGCCACTAAGACATACAAATGTGTGGGAATTTACAAGATTGGCTTGCAGTGGCCACCCAGAGAGTTGGGGGAGGAAGTGTGTGAGGGTGTCTGACACTGCAGACTGAACTTTTCAGCCCAAGGTGTGGAGTTCACTGCAGCATCTGTGTGAGTCTGAATCGGGAGGCAGATGGGCTTGTGATAGAAGGCTGAAGGATCCACGCCAGAAGCTGAATAGTCCGTGCTGGAAGCCAGGAGACAGTGTCCAAGGGAAAGGGAAGACTGAGGTCCTCCGAAGTTCAGAAAAAGATCTGTCTTTCCTCTTTTCCCCGTTATACCATCCAGGTAACCCACTGCCCTAGGTGGGTTTTCCACACACCAGTGTGAATTTTTTTTTTTTTTTTTGTCTTTTTGAGACAGGGTCTCACTATGCAGTTCAGGATGGCCTTGAGCTCACTGTGTAGCGGAGGTTGGCCTTGAACTCACAACGTCAGCCTCCCGAGGGCTGGGATATACAGGCATGCACCACCATGCCCAGCTGCCAATGTGTAGAACTGCTGAGGCAATTTAGTTAAACTATGTTTCTCAAGTTAACACAATGAGCACACCATGACAGTAACCACCAGCCACACGTGGCTAGCAAGTATTTGAATTGTGTTTAGTAGAACTAAGGAACTAAAATTTTAATTTAACTATTACAGCTGGTTTGAATGGTACAGGCCAAGGTTCCAGAAGGTGTCAATAGTTAAATAAGACATGAATTGATTTTTAAAGAAAGAGAGGGGTTGAAAAGCTGCGAATAAAGAAATGTGTCCTAGGAGATTAAAAAAAATAGTCATGAGCTAGGTTCAGCTCCCACTGAGAGTGAGACAATGCTGGCCGTCTGCTCGGGAGACTGAGCTACAACATGGGGCAGACCACGCAGCTGAGTGCTAGGATTTGAAATCTAGGTAACCAACTCTTTTTTTTTCAGTACTAGGGTGAAGGTTTTCATGCCAAGGTTCACTACCAGCCCTTTTTGTATCTTTTTGACACAAGGTCTTCATAAATTGCCCATAGTGGGTTTGAATTTACCATCCTCCTGCTTCAGCCTCCCAGAGGGCTGGGATTATAGGTGTGAGTCAGCACACCCACCAAGAGCTATGATTTTCTGATCAGTGGGGTAGGAATAGCTCTTATCTTAAGCTAGGCATTATATTGAGTGTTTTACATGGATGATTTATTTCATTAAAACAGCCCTTTGAAGGAAAAAGACCTTTTAAAAAAAGTATATTTAAGAGGAAGATCCTTTAAGCTGGGTGTGGGGGACACACATCTGTAAACCCAGCTACTGTATCTGGGAGGCTGAGGTAGGACTGCAAACTCCATGCCAGGCTAGGTAATCCGGTGGGAGCCCTTCTCAAAATAAAATGGAGTGGCTTGGGATATAGCTCAGTGGCGTAAGCACTTGCCTGGCAAGCCTGAGCTCGAGTTCGATTTCTGGTACCAAAAAAAAAAATTTTTTTTTTTGAAAAGGGCTGGGGATGTAACGCGGTGCGCCCTGGATTGAACCCTCAGTCACACACGCATGACTCTTGGGAGGAGAGGAACAAGCACTCAATTATCTGTGCCCTTTGACATTGGGAGGATTTAGGGAAACAGTTTCAGGAAGGTTGAATGGAGCAGAGCCCCTTTCCCCTAACACTCTTGTTCGGTAAGTCACAGGTAGGGATCCGGACAGGTTTGAGAGGAAGCCTGCAGGCCCCAGGGTCTCCTTGGGAGAAAGGGCTCTTGTTTCTTTGGGCCTATAGGAGTTGACATAGAATGCATGGTAGAGAGACTTGGAGAAGAGGATTAAGGTCGCTGCATCGGGGTATGTTTTTTTAATCCTAGTGAAGCAGGAATCAGGGCCATCTGCCAAGAAGTGAGAGACAGCAAGACAGTGGGAGGGGGTAGGGAAAAGGAGCTCCGTAACATCTTGGGCTGACTGCTGTAGTGGTACCATCCCCGCCGGTGCGGGCAGTCACATGTATTATCATATGTAGTCTATCTAACAATCCAGTGAGATCTAATTTTCAAATTATAAAACAGGAACCTGAGGCTCAAGAAGGTTATCACCTTAGGGTTGGGTATAAAGATCAGTAGTAACGTGCTTGGCTAGCATGCAGTGTCCTAGGTTCGATTCCCAGCAGGGCAATAGGAAAGAAAAATTGTCTAATTATTTTTTCAGGTTTTAGTAAGTAGGTTGAAAACAAATAAAATGTGTTATAATAGCTATTGTCACGGGGGTGGTGGTCACACTCATGTGATGGGGGTGGGAAACCCCTCTGCAGAGGGGACAAGAGAGTTGTGAACTTCAGTTTGAGGAAGGTGGGAGTTTTCCAGATCAAGGCTGGAAGTGCAAGTGCAGAGGCTCCAGGACAAAGTAGCTGGGCATCTCGAAGGATGTAAAGGCAGCGCGTCAGCACCGTGGTGAACAAGGGGCCACAGGCCAAGGTGAGAGGTGCGACCGCAAACCGGGGAAGGATTTGAGCCAATCCAAGTCAATGGAATCAGGCTCCACGCGGCAAGGGCCAGGCTGTTCAGCGCCGAAGGGGTGCTGTCCCTGCGCGAAGCCACCTGGTACCTGGCGCGGGGACGAGGCAAGCGACCCGGTGAGCGTCCAGGTCCAGAGGCCAAAGGCCGATCCGGCGAGGGGGTGGGGGTGAGGAGTGTGGCCTCCCTGGGAGTCGCCAGCGTTCCGGTAGTAAGTACCGCCGGCCGGCTGAGGCCACCCGCGAGGTGCCCAGCGTCACCCCGCTTCCGGCCCGGCGAGCTACCTCCGCCCGGGGCACCACCGCCCCTGGTGGACTAGCCTGTTTTTCGCCGGGGGAGGCGGGTCCGTCTACCAAAGCTTCGGGAGGTCGGAACCCTTTCCCTTGAGAGCATTGAGGAGATGAAATAAAGTATGGTTAGGACAAAGTCATATGGAAATTGCCCTTTTGATTTGTGTCTAGTTTTCCTCTCCTGGCACTCCAAAAACGACTGGCTTCTCCGGGCGCTCTCCAAATCACCCCCTCCAACAGCGAACTCATGGTTTCGTCCCTCAGCCCGGATTGGCTGAGGATTTACGCCTCGGCTAGGGATTGGAGAACAACAGTTTTTACCTAATCCCGGCGCGCGCATTACCTGGTCGTCCGGGTTTCTGGGCGGAGTGGTCGGGGACAGTTTCCACCCTCTTGTTTACGGAGCGCGTAGTTGTAGCTTTGGGGCTGTCTCCAAAGTTCCCTATTCAGCTACTCGGACCAATTAGGGCCTGGCTCCGCCCTTTCTCTCTCCCTCGCACGCGTTCCTTGTGGTACGGCCCACACCTTTAGAGCCGCGGCGCGTGCGGAGGCCCGTGGGCCTCCCCCGCGCGCTTGGTACGGCTCGCGCCGCCTCCTTCCCTCGCGCGGCGAGCGGCGCCCCTCCGGGTCGGTGATGCTTGGTGCCGCCCGGGAGAACCAGGTCATCGGTCGGTTCCCGTGAAAACAAAAACAATCGGCGGCGCCTCAGCGGGCACCCTACGTCGGAGAGCGGGGCCGGAGAAGCGGCGCCGGGTGGGGCGAGTGGGCGAGTGAGCGGGCGGAGAGCAGCGGCGACGCGCCGGGGCCAGGGCACCATGGGGCGGGCGGGCTCGGGTTGCGCGGGGCTCCCCTGGCTCCGCGGCTAGCGCGCCCGCCGTCTCAGCCTCCCGCGCCGCCCGCCTGGGGGACGAGGAGCAGGACGCGGCCTCGGGGGGGCCCGGGCCGAACGGCTGCGGACCCCCGGGCGCCGAGGAGCCGGGCGCCGCGGCCTCCGGCATGGATCAGTGCGTGACGGTGGAGCGCGAGCTGGAGAAGGTGCTGCACAAGTTCTCGGGCTACGGGCAGCTGTGCGAGCGCGGCCTGGAGGAGCTCATCGACTACACCGGCGGCCTCAAGCACGAGATCCTGCAGAGCCACGGTAGGGCCCGAGCCCGGCCCCCTCTCCCCGCCCGCCCCCAGGCCCGGCGACTTTGTCCTCCTCTTTGCGCCGGATTTACCTGGATCTCGCGGCGCCCTCGCTGTTATCAGAACGAGCGCGAACCCATCCGGAAACGCGGCCTAGGGTCGGGTTCAACGTGAGTGGGGGCCCACGGGGCGTCCCCGCCACGTGCACACTGCCGCCCTCCCGTGGTGGGCGCCCCTCGCCCCTTCCCTCTACGAGGGGCTCACGGGCCGGAGGTGCGCGGATGACTTTGGACCCAGGGGTCCGAGTGGCCAGAGGGTCAGCGCGGGAAGACCCCTGGCCTCCGTTGGCTCAGATCCTTGGCCCGGGGACCTTCTTTCCAAGTCTTTTTGTTTGTTTGAAAGTCGAGTGTTATTCTTAGCTGCGGGTTAGCAGAGCAGCCGCTGCTGAACTTCACGATTGACTTCTGTTCGGGAGAAGCTCTTCTGAACTCCTAAGCGGCACTGACCCGATTCCTAGGAAAGCAGGCGACTCGAACCCTGGGTGTAGCCTCTGGTGAGACCGAGAAAGCACAGTTGCGGCATAAGTTGTTAGTCCTTGCCGTCCCTGGGCCAGTTTACACTTGTTTTCTTTTCAGAAAACCGATTTTTCTGTAGAAAGTGCCTTGTTTTAGTTTATTTGATTATTGTCCTCGACTATAGGAACATATACAGTACTTTGCCGGAGTTAATTTAACTTGTGGAAGCCCCTCGGGGAGGGGTTTTGTTTGGAGGTTTTAAAGCAGCGTGAAAGGGCTATTTGCTTCCCATTAAAATAGAAACGTAGTGATTCTGTGGAGCGAGAAGTAAAGGAGGTTTTTTCAGTAGGTTCCTGGGATTGGGGTCTTCCCAACGGGCTTGGAACAGTAGGGGGAGTGTCTGTGTTTGTAGAGGCTGAGTTAAAGCTGACTCCCTCCTCGCCTAAGTTCCTTCGCCAGTCCTTCTTCACACAGGTGAATTTCACTTGGGAGCTAGTGTTAGTCCACAGTGAAGGAGTCTCACAACTTCTTACTCTGGACCCCGCGCTTTTGAACTACCAGGAAGAAAGAAGCATGGTGGTCGAGTATGGGAAAACGATTTTATTTTTTACTTGTTTATTTTTTTGCAGTACCAGGGATTGAACTCAGGACCTTGTGCTTGCCAGGCAGGTGCTTATTGCGCTGAGCTACATCCCCAGCCCTAGTAAAACCATTTTAACTAGAGGAGTTGCAGTATTAATACATGTGGGAAAGAGCAGACCTTGTAGCTGCCTGCGAAAAGAAATTTGAATTGGTGATGATGATACAGTTGTACAGAAAGGGAATGAAGCTGGGTGAGCGGGCGTCCTGGAAAGACTAGTGCGCTTGGTTTTGGACTCGCGGGATAAAGTTGAGTTTAATGAAGGTAGAGTCAAGGGCGAGATAGGGCTGTAGGTGTGAGACTATTTTCTGATTCATTTCTAGGAGGAAAATGGCAGGGATCGCTTGGAATGCAAGGAGGAAAACCCTTACGGTCCAGCGATAGCTGTGAACACCCTTTGGGTCTGGGAAGGCCAAGGCAAAACGGGCAGAAACAAGGGGAAGGGTTTGGAAAAAGGTTGCTCAGTTGTCGCTCAGCTACTTAGGGGAGTCGGTGATCCTCTACGCTTGCAGTTTTGTGGAATTGTTAAAGCAAGTCAGGTTAAGAAGAGAAGTAAGTGGAAGGAAACCCTCCAGCGCAAAGGTTGGAGGCGTTCTTTCCCTCCCTCCCCCGGAGGAAATCTTCCTCTTGTTCAATAGGTAGAGAGGAACCAGTGGGGGAGGAGAACGAGGAAGAGCCTGGGGGTGGCAGGAGCATTTCTTTGGGGGGACCAGGTCAGAGATTGAGGGTTGGGTGGACAGGATATGAAATGGATAATAAAACATCATCTGCAACTGAGAGGCTATTGGTGGTCAGATTTGCTTTTAGGAAACAGCCCTAACACCAGCTGGAGGAAAGGTTTGTGGGGATTTGCCGAGGCCAGAATTTTAGACCACTTGACCTCGTCTGAGTTTGTTTCAGAAACTGGTGGCAGAGATGATAGACATGGAGAAGTTAATTAAGGCCCTGTATTTTGAACTCGAAAGGGTTGAGTGGGCTTTCAAAAAATGAGACTGTCACTGGATGTGGTGACGTGACTAATTCCAACACTCTAGGAGGATGAGGCAGGAGGATAGAAAGTTCCAGCCCAGCCTGGGCAATTTAGTGATTTAGCAAGACCCTGTCTCAGTAAAAATTGGCTGGGAACGTAGCTCAGTGTGAAGGCCCTGGGTTCTTAACCCCGCTAGGGCAGAAGCAAATAAATAATGTGACTGTCTAGCAGACATGTAAGACTTGTGCCTGCGTTTCCTTTTTCTTTACAGTTCTTGCCTCCTTGCTTCATACATTTTGATGCCTTCCCTTTCTTCCGTGACAGTGATTGAGCTTGTTAGTCTGTACCATATAATTTAGCTCTTAAATACAAATTCTTATTTCTTTCTCATATTTGATTTTGAGACACACCAGGCTTGTGATCTGATGGAAAGGTCTTCAATACTCCCTGGATCCTAACACCCATCTCTGTGGCTACCATTCTGAAAGGTCAGGGCTTGACCACCAGACACCGTATTTTACTTGGCAGATTTACCAGGTATTAGTTTATTTTGTTTTCATTTTGTGCTGCCTCTAGAAAAAAGATGAATGAGTTTGAGTGTGCCCTTTCTTCCCTCTGAGTACATGTGTTGAGCAGCTGCTGTGTCCCAGGCGCTGAACTAGGGCCTGAGAAGTCCAGGGCCTCTGTGGGCTGTGGTTTAGTCTACTCCTTACAGCGTGAACTAGTCCTTTGTTTTTAACACCAACCTCAGCTTTCCAAGCTTTTCTGTTCCAATACTTAGCAAGGATATCCATGTTCATCTTGTCATTGACTTTTTATGACTTAGGTCCTTTATCTTTTTTTATTCCTAGTCTTAAATTTCTTAATCCGCCTATAAACTGATAACATGCAGGAATGTACCTTGAACATTGACATAGGGCTGTGGCTCTCAATAAATGTTAATTGAATCAAAATGTCTTAGTTCTCCCTTTTGACTTTCCTGTTTATAAGGTATTAAGACTTACACGATGGGATGATGTAAAAGTTTTCTCCTTTCTGGCCTTCTTAGTGATGCTTAATATTCTTTTGGCTTTTTAAATTTTAATTTTTTTAAAGGAACTAATCTAGAATAAATTCTGCAGCATAGCTCTGTGAGATTTGAGTTTTCATATAGGTACGGTTTAGGGCTGGGGATATAGCTGAGTGGAATAAGCACCTGCCTGAAATGGATCCCCAGTACTGAAAAAGAAATACAGGTAGAGTTTTTTTTTTTATTATTATTATTATTATTTTTTACAGGTACAGTTTAGATTATGATTCCTAAATGGATTTCTTTCTGTTACCACCCCCCAATCAAAACTTGGGTTCTGTTTTGTTTTCCACATCTATTAAGATCTCTGTCCGTTTGGTGAAAGTGGAGTTAACTTTCAATAATTCAGAAGAGCTCAAATGCACTAGATGTAATATTTATAAACTTGGATATTTTAAGTTTTTTCTTGTCTCTAGGATATTCATTAAAATGTTGAATCAGGTCTTAGCAATTTCTGACTGCTCCAAAATATTCTAGTCTTAGGTGGTGAAGTTTTCAAGGTTTTTGAAAATTTGCGTGTGGTGGCACACGCCTGTAATCCCAGCACTCTGGAGGCTGAGACAGGAGGATTGCTGCAAGTTCAAGGCTGGCCTGAGCTACAACATGAGTCCAAGGCCAGCCTGAATTACATAACAAAACCCTGTCTCAAAAAAAAGGAGAAAAGCAGAAAATCTGAATCATCATCCTGGGTAGTGACAGTACTTTTTAGTGGTACCTCACCATTTTTTTGGAGTGATTTTCTGTATGGTGGGTCTCCTCTCCCATGAGTTTGGCTCTTGGGCAGCCTGTGATGGTATAGTAACATCCTTAAACTCTCTTTTATAGACCAAATTAGAACTTCTGATTATCTGCTGACTAGCAGACATTTCAGGCTATCCCATCCTGCTGGCCCACTGGCCAGCCGTTTAGTTTTAGCAGCACTGTATTTCTCTCTTTTTTTTTTTTTTGCGGTACTTTAGCAGCACTGTATTTCTCTCTCTCTTTTTTTTTTTTTTTTTTTTTTTTTGCGGTACTGGGGATCGAACTCAGGACCCTGCTCTTACTAGGCAAGCGCTTATTCCACTGAGCTATATCCCCAGCCCCAGCACTGTATTTCTTTAACTGTGTTTGTGCAATTGTTTGAGGCCCACCTCCAATCCCTATATCATAAAAATAAGAAGCACACAGAAAATTGAAAGTGTAGTTACTACATAGGAATTTTCAAGAAATGTGATTGTCAATTTTAATGACATTTGATTAAATTTGTTTTGGTTAAATTAGGTGAGCCAAAATATTGAGTGGATCTTGTCACATAGTTGGACACATGGTTGTCTAAAGTCTTGTGACCAGTAAGGAAATAGAACATATACATATTAAATATATATATATATATATAAAATGCTAAAATTGCAGGTTATTTGTAAAAGCAAGTTATAATTAGAAATTTTATAATTTGTAGCTTTGTGGAAACCATATATACACCCCTCTTAACATTCTACTTTTTTTTTTTTTTTTTTGGTACTGGGGATCAAACTCGGGACCCTGCGCTTGCTAGGCAGGCGCTTATTCCACTGAGCTATATCCCCAGCCCAACATTCTACTTTTCTATATTCTGATTTAGGGTGCACTTTTACAGGAGTGCATTGTGCACTAAAGTTCAGGTGTATTTCATCACATCCTGGACATGCCTTGGGATAGCTTACTTTTACAAAGACACTGTGATTCAAAAGGAAGGAGTCAGAACATAAGCTGTTGAAATCCAAGGGCTGGAAATGGGGTGGTGTTTGGAAAAGAGAAGAAATTTACAGTGGGAATGGGGGGGGAGAAACTGGGTTATGTTATGAAATGTCTTATTTGAAAGTTGGCGTGTGTGTGTGCGCGTGCACGTGCGCGCACGCATTTGTATACATACAAAGATTCCTTAGTATTTTCTCCTTAGTAATTTCACTGGCAAATAGGAACACCTTCCTAATTTATTTGGTATCTGGAAAATTGTAGGCTGTAGTGTTACTGTATAGTAGACGCTAAACATTCTGAGAGAGGATCAATCGGCCAGTGGCCATGTGGGCACTGCTGGCGGGGGGTTGGGACCAGGCCAGAGTCTCCAGTGCAGGGCTTGGATGTGAGAATATGTTATACATAATTTATTACTTTATATTCATTCAGTAAATAATTTTTGAACGCTTGATATATACCAGTTACTGTGTTAAGTTTTGGGGATTAGGCAGTCTTGTCTCCTACCTTCAGTTAATTTTATGGGAATGGTGGAAAAATCACTATTTACAATAAAGTATGAAACCCCGATGGAGAAGTATGGGATGCCAGGGTTTCTGTGACATGGGTGGAGGAAATCCCTGACTTGGCGAGCTGGAAGGCTTAGCCAGATTTTATAAAAAAGTAATTTAGAGTTAACTTGATTATAATTTAGTTTTCATGAATGTATGGTTTTGAAGGAGACTGTGACTATTATAATTTTTGAAAATAACATACTTTAAATCTGTTTATAAAATATAAGGTCCTATTCTATGAAATGGAAAGAAAGTTATTTTTAATTTAAACCGCCTATATGTGTTGGTTCTTTACTTGAATTTCACATGCCAATTCTTAAGTCAAATAAAAGTGGCCTTGTAACTTAATTGTGATCTTCAGTGATAACACTGTTTAGTTACCCAGCTGTGCATCATACTGGGTCTGTGACATTGGAAGAACCTTATCCTGGGCGATGAGTGACCACCGCACTTGCCAACCTGCATGTGATTTAGTTATGGTGAAGATGGTTGTCTCAGTAATAACCAAATCTAATTAGGTTTCTGTCACTGAAAGGGTCTTCTAAAAGCAGGGTTTTTTTTTTCATAGATCAAAAAGAGCAGTAGAACGCTCCCCTTAGGACCTAGAAGTTTGGTCTTGTCTCAGTCAGTCCTGTCATTTAAGTGATTTTCAGACCTGTTTTTACCTTTGGCTGCTTTCCAAGCAGTCCATTTGAAAGTGCATTAGTTGGAATTCTTCCCTCTGAACAGGGCTTTCCCAGGATTCTCGTTCAGATGATCACATTATGCTTTGCGTGGGCACCTAGATGTAGTCCTACGTTGTTTAACAGCAGGAGCACGAGTGCGTTCTGAGAAATGGCATTTGGAGATTTCATCGTTGCGCGAACATCACAGTGTACCTGCAGGAGCCAAGATGTGGAGCGAGCTAGAGCGAATGCTGTCGTACACATTGACGAAACTGTCCCTTGTTTTCTGTGGAGACACCGAGAACTCTCAGTGTTAGCCACATACACTAATGTCTATCATCCATAAAGCAGAGGACGTGGTAGATGGTAGAGGAATAGGGCAGATAGTAGCAGTACCCAACACCACACACTGCCAATGTTTCCAGTCAGGACGTGCCAGGTAAGCCCCTGTACCCCAGCGTGGCTTCTGCTCTCACCCGTCTAGTCCTTTTATTTTTTATTTTGAAGGAGGGTCTTGCTAAATTGTCCAGGCTGGGCTTGAACTTGGGATTCTCTTGCCTCAGCCTCTTGGAGTGCTGGGATTACAGGTGTGTGCCACCACACCCAGGTCCAGTTTACCTTTTGAAAGTCTTCTATTAGTGGGATCTTCAGTATTCGCAGTGCTGCGCCCATAACCTTTACCTACTTCCGGGACATCTTTAACACTCCCTGAAGAGACCCAGTACTCTTCGGTAGTGGTCATGCCCCCTCCACCCCAGCCTTCCTCTAGCCCCTGCCAACCCTAATCAATTTTTGTCTGTCTAGATTGGCTTATGAGCCAGAATCACAGCACACATGGCTCTTTGTGTCTTGGCTTATTTGCACCCAGTGTTTTCAAGAAACTGTGTTTCTTTGATGACTGAATGATCCCTTGTATGTACATACTGTACCACACTTCATTCCCATTCGTCATTTGGACATTTGGGTTATTTCAGTTTTTTGGCTATAATGAATGCGACAGACATCCATGTCAGAGTTGGTGTATTTTCATTTCTCTTGCCTGCATACTTAGGAGTGGCACTCTTGAGCTCTGTAGTAACTCTGTCCGTCTTAGTGGGCTTGGAATGGGATTGTAGTTTTGATTGCATTTCCATAATGATGAATAATACTGAGTTTATTGGTTATTTGTATATCTAATTTAGAAAAATGCCTGTTGAAATACTTTGCCTTTCTGCTTGTTTTTAGTGTCATCAGGGTTTGAACCCAAGGCCTTTGCTGCCCTGTTCTAAACACTCCAGCTTTTATCTGTTTGGAGACAGTACTTTGGTAAATCACTGAATTGTCCAAGGGGCTGGAATTTCCAATCCTGCTTCAATTTCTAGAGTGCTGGGATTACAGGAACACCCAGCTCATTCGGGTTTGAGACAGGGTCTAGCTATGGTATTGCAGCCTCAGCTGGCCCTGAAGCGTGGATCCTCTTACCTCAGCTTCCTGAGTGGTGGCATAACAGGCCTGTGCTGCTGTGCCAGCCTCCTTTGCCTGGTTTCAAATTGAGTTGTCCTGTTATTGATGTTGTTGACTAGTAAGTATCTCCCCGCCTCCCACTTTTTATTTTTTTGTCTGTTGGGAACTGAATCCAGGGAATGCAGTGTTAACTCCTCTCCAGTGCTTTTTATTTTTTTATTTTGAGACAAGGTCTTCATTTGTCCAGTCTGGCCTGAAACTTACAATCCTTTTGCCTCTTGCTTCTGGGGTAGCTGGAATTACAGGTGCGTGCGGTTGCACCTGGCCCGAGAACACATTCTGGATACATGATTTATAAACATTTTCCCCCATTCTGTGAATTGTCTTTTCACTTTTTTGATAGTGTTCTTGAAACACAAACACTTTTAATTTTGATGAAGTTCAATTTAACTATTTGTGGGGGGCTGCTTATGAGGTCATATTTAAGAAACCATCAACTAATCCAAGACTCATGTACTGCTTTTCTCCCTTCTCCCTTCTCCCTTCTCCCTTCTCCCTTCTCTCTTGAGACAAGGTTTCACTATGTAGTTCAAAATTGATGTTGAACTTATTATGCAACCCAGACTGGCCTCAGATTCGTGGCAGTACCCCTGCCTCAGCCTCCTAAGTACTGGGATTGCAGGCGTGCTGCACCACATCCTGTAGATACACCTGTTTTCTTACAAGAGTCTAATAGTTTGAACTCTCACATCTGGGTCTTACTCAAAACTCTCACATCTGGGTCTTACTCCATTTTGAGTTCCTTTTTGCTTGTGATGTGATTCTTTGGCATGTTGTGGAGCTGGCACTGTTTGTTAAATACGGCTCTCTCTTTAACTGTTTTTTCTCCTTCCTGTATTACCTGCAAGTATCTTGCATGTTTGCAGGTACTGTTACTGTAAGACTGTGGAATACGCAATTTACACTAAAAACGTTCTTTCTTTTGGAGGCTTGTATTTAGTTGAGACTGATCGGGGCATATATACATGAAACTGTTAAATGGTATGTAGTTAAGTTGGAGGAGTCGTGGAGAGAACAGGAGTTATCAGGAATTCAGAATCAGAGTCAGGCTGTGGGCAGAGAGGTTTGCAAGGGAGAAGAGGCCCTTGAGGTTAGGTAAGGCTTAGTGCTACCGAAGGAAACTTGTTCCTGGATATGTGGAACCCCTCTTAGACAGATTTAACAGACCAAGTCTCCCCTTAGCCTAAATTATATTATTAGAAATTAGAATCACCTGAAGTGAACTTTGTGTAGTTGTGCTTAGGGATGGTAGCTCTCCCATGCGGGATTGGGCACCTTATGGACACCCCTTTCTGTTTATCTTTTTACTTCTCCCAGTGGTTGTTGACCCAGACCTAACTGTATTCCCTCATCATAGTCCCCACAGACTTCTAGGATTTCTTTTCTTTCTGATGAGATCTCGCTGTGTTACCCAGGTAGGTCTCAAACTCTTGGCCTCAATCACTTCTCCTGCTTCTGCCTCCTGAATAGTTGGGGATCCAAATGTGCACCGACACACCCAGCTTAAGGTTTCTAACTGTGTTGTGGTTGAAGACAGTGTCCACACTGCACTTCGGTCCAGCGGCTGGGTTTCAGCTCACTTCTCACTTGGCGCAGCAGTGTACCGACACACTTGTTAGTCCTGCCACACCGATGTGCTTGCTTTTGGTTTGAGACAAAGTCTCACTGCGTAGCCCAGGTGTCCTTCTGCTCCAACCTCCCAAGTGCTGGGATTACAGGTGTGTGGCCCCAATTCGTTAGTCTTTTCCAGTTCCACTGCAGCTTGCCCTTTCGCTGCTTCTGCGTCTGTGCGGTCCTTGGCCATTTCATCTGGTCTCATGACCTCAGGAATCATTTATCTGTGTGTCTCTCGGATTTTTGTCTCTAGCACTGAGACAGTCGCTCTTGCGTTCCAGAGTTGTATCTTCAGTAGACACCCACATCTCCCCTCCAGTGCCTACTTAAGATCTCTAACATCTCAAGTTTAACAAACTCCAAGTTGAGCTTTTAGGCTTTTCCAACCCCTCAGAACTGCTCAGTCTTCTTCATCTTAATGGGAGACAACTTTGGAATCTTTGTAGTTGGGTCAGGCTACAAACCATTGGAGACACACATGACACCTTCTCTTCCCTCAGATGCAGGCAGGAAGTCCTAAGCCTGGGCACTGGGCATTGCTGCCTTACCTCCTGCTCCTACAGCGGAGGGGATGCTGTATTGACACGTTATGTCACTTTGTGTACTTCTGTGCTTAGGACCTTGCATCAGGTCTCCCTTTCACTCAACATAAAAGCCAGTCTTTCCAGTACCAAAAAGACCCTGTAGAACTAGGCCCCCTGTGTATCGTGGATCTGCTATCCTGCTTTCCTTGGCCAGAAAGCAACTTTATGCACTCTGGCTGGCACGGTACTGTTTGCATAGTCTAGGTGTGTAGGAGTAGGGTTTGTGTCCCTCCGCCTGGAATGTTTTCCACGGTACCCATGGCTGATTCCTTCACTGCCTTGAGTCTGCATCTGCACTCAGGTGTGGTCTGCTCTGTCCATCCACTGTTTTGGGTAATTGTTGATCCCACTGTGCCCCGCTTCTTTTACTGTCTTCCCCCCAGGAGCGTGCATCATCTTCTGTCATACCGTGTAATTTGCTATTTGTTATGTTATAGCTGTCACACGAAGTAAGAGATTTTTAGTAATTGTTTCACTGCAAAGATCCCAGAAGGCAGGAATTTTTGGTTGTTCTGTTTCACTGCTGTCCTTGTTACATAGTACATACTTGTTAAATGAATACTCTGGGTCCCACCAGTTGAATCAGAAACTTCAGGAGTGGGAGTCCAGCTACCAACTACTTTAACCAGATGCTGCTGAGTCAGATGTAAACTCAAGTTTGCTAACCATTGCGTGAATATTGAGTAGGATTTCAGAAAGCAGCCTGTTGCTTCCTGGTGGTGATATGGAGCTGGATTTGTTTTTCTCTCCCGGTTTGTCTCTCATTCCACCTCACCTCCTTCCCCCCACCCCTGCTAGATGAGCTGTTTAGAAGGAGGTAGCACAGGGAAAGAGGCTGTAAACTGCAGTAACCTTCGGGGCATTTATCATGAGTCAGGGGTCCCAAGACCCAGCAGGTTACCAAGAGGGTCTTGACAGCTCATGCGTATTATCAGCAAATCTATTATAACAAAAGGATACGAGAGCACAGGGTTACAGGATACAGTCTAGAGGAAGCCAGGAGAAAGACTCCGAGAGTTCTCTTCCAGTGCACCACACAGGACCTGTCTAATTCCTCCAGCAACAAGTTGTGACAAGTGGAAGCTCATTGCTCAGGGTTTTTATTGAGGGCTGGTCATGCAGGCACCCTCTGCCCAGACCAGAGTTTCACATCCCTGAAAGGAAAGCAAGTGTTTGCCCTGAGCCACATTGTACAATAGTTTAGGGAGAGTAAGCCAGGGCAGGTAACTAGGGATTGAACACAGGTCATTGAGAACAGGGTCTTAGGACCTAAACTTATGATCCTCCTGCTTCAGCCTCCCAGAGGAGGAGGCATGTGCCACCACACCTGCCTTCTGTGAGCCATTCTTCTCAGAGGCAGTGGTGGGAACCTCCTGAATGCCAAGTTCAGAGGCCAGCTGGTGGCCAGCTTGGCATGCCGGGTTTTCTAAGTATTGCAGTGTCAGGCCTGCTGTGTTAATTTTTTTCTGTATATCATAGTATCTAAAGAAGTCTACCTGGTGTTTCTTCTGTTAGTTACTTATATAGAACGTCAAGAATATAGACTAAATCAACTCTTGCAGAAATATGAAAACAACCAAAATGTTCTGAGACTTAAAACATTTTAATTGAGTTGACTAGTAAGTTTCTGGAAAATAATTAACAATTCGTGCTGTTTCTTCAATTATAGTTTATTTCATGCTAAAGTTTTCTTATTTACAAATATAAATTAACATCCTTTTTTAGGATTCACTTGAAAAAATAATATACGTGAATGTGACATCTGCTAGGTAGTTTTTTTCCCCTTCACTTTCCTCCCATCTCTGATGTTCCAGAGGATCTCTGAAACTTGTTGTCTTTTGGAAGTAACCAATCCTTCCTTTCTTTCTTTTTAATAGGACAAGATGCTGAATTATCAGGGACGCTTTCACTTGTTTTGACACAGTGCTGTAAAAGAATAAAGGATACTGTTCAGAAGTTGGCCTCAGACCACAAAGACATCCACAGCAGTGTTTCTCGGGTCGGGAAAGCCATTGATAAGGTACAGTATTGAAGGAGGCAGTCGGTGTTTCAGCACCCTCTTCCTGGCGGTGCTCTGATAATATTAACTGTTCCATATTATTTCCTGCTAGTCCTTTCTTTTCTTTTGATACCTTTTATAGCTCTAGTTTTCCTGTTACTGTTACTAAAGTTCTCTGTTGCTACTATTAAAAAAAAAACAGAATAAAACAAAACAAAAATCTCCTTATATAGCTTTGTTCCTTATCCCTTTGCTTCTTACTGGAGTCCTGATGAATATAGTTGCAGAGAAATTTTAACCCAGTACGTGGGAGTTTGTTTACAGGAGTGACTTTTCTTACTTCCTGAGTAGCTCCCTGGCTGGGACTTCTGCGAAGGGAGGATTGGACTAACACTTGCGTCTCTCGTACCCCACCTCGGCCTTGTCTTCCTTCTGTGAGCTTGCTAGTTGCTTTTCTTCAGCCTTGCCTTCTGTGTGAGTGAGTGAATTGGTGTTAGCCAGCAAAGCTGGTTCCTTTTGTTGAATTATTCTGTGTGTGTGTGTGTGTGTGTGTGTGTGTGTGTGAGAGAGAGAGAGAGAGAGAGAGAGAGAGAGAGAGAGAGAGAGAGAGCATTTTTACCAGTGGGCCGGCTTTGCCCAGAAAGTGCGTTGTCCTCATGGGACCTAAGCGGATTAGCCCAGGGTTGCTATCTGGTAACAGTGACTAGTTGAACTTCTGGGGAGATTGTGACTGGTCGTGGGCATTTCTGGTCACACATAGCAGGCCAAGTATCTGAGGAGAGCCATGTATAGCAAAGGCATTTCTAAATGCACCATCTTATGAAATGCCTCATTTGGGTGCACAGCAGGGATGGCTGCAACAGGTAACAGAAGCCCCTTGAATCCTAAGAGTGAGTCTAACTCATGGGTCGCCCAGCTGTTAGAAGTTACTAGGGACCAGTACTGTAGTATTAGAAGGCTGGGCTGGAGGCTAAGACGGAGCTGCTTCTAAGAGGGTCCTGTTCACTGGTAGGTGTGATAGGACAGGACTGTAGGCGCAGGGGCTCTGGGGACTTGTTTGGCCATGGCTTGCAGAAGTGTTAGTGGCATGTCAGTGAGCCATCGCTACTTCCATAGTGGTATGAAGGCTTTGGCTCAGCAAAAGCAGTCAGAGTGGTGGTGAAAGTGGCAGGGTTCTAGCAGCATTATTGGACCTGTGGAGGCGCCAGCAAAACCGGGAAGGGAGTGTGTATTCTTAGAAACACCTTTGAGGTTATGAAGCTTGTTGGCTAACTCCAAGGCAGTGAGCACAGCTTTAGAAGTAAGTGAGGGTTGAGACCTAGTCTGTGGCATTGGAAGCATTCAGTGAATAGTACCTGAAGAGGCTTTGATGTACATTAGCTTCAGGACCGAGGGACTAGTGGTGGGGCCCTTTAGACATGGTCTTAAATCACTGTGGGCAAAGAACCCTCAGTTCTCGGAGATAGTAATTACTGGTGGTATTTAAGACGCTTTCAGTTTTGGTGGTGGAGCGTGATCAAGGCATCTATTGATTCTGATAGCTCACAGTAGGTTCCCGGGGATATCTGCTCAACTACCAGACTGGCTGCTTGTAGTTATGCGGAGGATCCTCTTTTGTAGTGAAAAACCAGAGGGTGCTATGGCAGAGAGATGACAGGGCTTCCAGAGTAGCCAGTCAGAGAATATAACCAGGGAAGGCACCTTGGTTCTTGGAGCAAGTGGGGGTCCTCCCAGTAACCATACTCAGGTGTGGGCTGTGGGCCGCCTGGATCAGAAAGAGCTGGTGAGTGATTCACCAGCTGTCCATTTGCCACTGGTAGAATGCGAGTGTTCTCCCCTACTTGCCAGTTGAAGTCTGTCCTATAGTTATTGTCAAAACCCTCTTTTCCTCGTGTCTTCCTTGTGAGTGACTTGCTGAGTGTGTTGTCTTCAGGCCCAGCAGGCCTTTAGAGACGTTCCTGTGGGTCATTAGATACCTTGACTAATCTTTGAGGCAAAACATTTAGAAGTCTTTGGCGCCAAAAATGGAACTCTCTCTTTGGATATCAAGACAATACGTTTATAGTAAATAATCTATATTCAGACTTTTTGAGGGGCTGGGCTATTTGAGGTGAATGTTCCTAATTATATTTTAAACTTTATTCTTAATATTAAAATTCCAGGTCAGGTGGTTTCTTCTCATCCATCATGTGAAACTACATTACTTAGCTGATACGGATAAGTGTGTGTTGGATGATAGTCCTGAACCACAGAGGAAAGCCTGGATCCTTTAGTCCGGTTTACTAACATCTTTCAATACACTTTCTCCCCCTGCTTGGGGCATGTACTTGCTTTAGCTAAAGAGAAAGTGATGCCTAGAAACTACCTAGACACTGTAAACAGCCTTCTCCTGTACATGAAGGATTCTCTGTTGCTCTTGTCACATTAGACTCCATAGATTTAAGTCCTCTGCTCTTTTTGTTGTTGTTGTTGGCATGAACACATTCATTTATTTACTAACCAAAGAGACTATTCTGGTGAAATCCACACTTTAAAATAGTTTCTTGTAAAATGCTTGTGATAAAGGTAACTGACCGAAGTAATGGGAAAAAAAAAAATGGAGATTTGCTCGTGGAACTGAACTTATTTGTTCTCAACGCTAATTCCTGTGCAAGTGGTGATGAAATATTCTACCTTTTCATAGACTGGGGTACAGGTGACATCATTCATGACACAGTCCACAGCTAACTTCCTGTCTTGCAGTTTTGTGATTATTGTGCTTTCCTTCCCATCCCACTCCTGGTGCTGAACAATGCAGCATCTGTAAAGGCGAAGACCGTCTGAGTTTCTCAGCCATCAGTGTAATCTCTTCAAACTTCTCTCCAGGATACAAGAAAACTGTTGTTTTCAGAGTGCTCTCAGTTTTCACGGTGCATTGGCTGCCGTCACAGGTGGTGATACAGTCTGGCTTAGCCGCTGCACCCATTTTTTGCACAGCTACCCGGCAGATGCCATCTTCCTACCAGCTGCTAAATGGTGGCCATAGTGAGTGCGGCGCAGGCACAGGGAGCAGAGCTGTTGGTCGCGGGCAGCGTGCTGTTGAGTCCTTTATTCTTAACTCAAACCTGGTAAGTTGTGCAAGCTCCAGGCAGCTTGTTGCAAAGCTGGGTGGACTCATGAATTGTTGCTGAGCAAACAGGGTAAGGCCGAAGCCACTGTGGCCCAAGGTTTGTGGATACCACAATAGAGACCTGTGTAATAGACTGGAATGCTGTCCAGCAGCTTACAAGTGCCATTGGATGGACACACGCCCTGTCCTCGCAGGGTGACAGTCAGAGAAGCCAGTGGGTCTTTATGAGCGGTCTGTTTTTATTTTTCAAAATATATTGACAATAGCTGGTCTAAAGTGAAAATTGAACTGTTAAACCCTGCCTGTGAACAGGAAGCTATGAGTATTTAATTTCTGCAGATTTAAGGAGTAGGGACTTGGACCGGCATATCAGGAAAAAAATGTGGCCCTTCCAGAGGGCAAAGGAAGCTTAAGAAAGGGCCAGTTGATAGCTGGGTGTGGTGGCATACGTGTGTAATCACAGCGCTTTAGTCTTTTTTTTTTTTTTTTGCGGTACTGGGGATCGAACTCAGGACCCTGCGCTTGCTAGGCAGGCGCTTATTCCACTGAGTATATCCCCAGCCCCTGCGCTTTAGTCTTGAAGCAGGAGGATCACTGTGAGTGCGAGACCAGCCTGGACTACGCAATGTGACCTGTGTCAGCTCCTGCCCACAGCAAAGGGGCCATTTGAGCAGTCATACGTGTACATTAGGTGTATACAAATGGGTGGATATGTCATAGGACATTCTGGTTTGTGAGTCCCTTTCATGTTTACCAACACCTGCTTTCTCAAAACCCTTGAAGGAGTGTTTTTATGTTTATCTTATAGATAAGAACATTGAAATTTATTTAGGGAGCTGAAGTTCACAGGTACAGTAAGTGGTTCAGCTGAGGTTAAAATCTTTTATTCTGAAATGCTGTTATATTATTTGTAGGGTCCGTTTTAGTGTGCCTAGGTCACTAACGAGCAGGTTGGTTTTTGAATAAGAAACATCAGTGTATTTTTCACATGTTAAATTGTTTTTAATGTTTTGAGACTTGTGTATTAATACTCTCTGGTTATTCTCTGAAAATGTAGGCAGAAAACTTGGTATTAGCTTAGACATTTTATATTTCAACTGTTAATTTTTTTGGAGATAGGATCTTGCTATGCAGTTCAGGCTGGCCATGAACTCACTATGTAGCCCAAGTTGGCCTTGAACTCAGGCAATCCTTCTGCCTTAGCCTCCCAAATGCTGCTGGGATTACAGGTATGTGCCACTATGCCTGCTTGGCTTTTAAATTATTATGAATATAAAAAGTTGTATAAGATTTATGTTTTAACACATTTACAGCAGGGCTGTAATTTGTATGTGTTGCTGCTGGGAGACTTAACCAGTGGGGTACATGCGTACTGCCCCATTGGGTGGCTTGTACCACTGGTGATACGAGTGGGACAGTCATGCATGTACCCCCAGTGGTTGAAGCTGGTGGGAACATGTGTTAAGTATTTTAAGATCCCCATAGTATGATCTCTATTTTAATTAAAGAATTCCAGCACTTAAGATTCTTTGACAAGTAACTGGGTGTGGTGGTGCACATGTATAATCCCAGCACTTGAGAGGCTCAGGCAGGGGTATCGCCAGAGAGTTTGAGACAGCCTGGGCTACACACATAGTTCAAGGCCAGCCTGGACTACTTTGTGAGACCCTGTCTCAAAAAAGAAAAAAAGGATTCAATGACGTTTTATTTTTTCAAAACAATGTATTGTTTTTAATTTCCTCTCTTTTAGAAATTCTAGAGTTCTGTTCTCATCAGGACATTTTGTTCAGTATTTTACTTGATTATTTTACCTTATTTTCTGTTAAGTAAGAAAATGAATAAAAATTATCAGTGCTTTAGACTTTACAGTTGTGTGTATGTGCTGAACTAAATATTAGGGTTTTTAAAGTGTCTCCAATCTGCTGTGGTGGACTTAGACGCTGAAAACATAGTATGTGACCTTTAAGGTTGCAGACTACTTTGCTCATGTAAAAGTGCTTTATGTACACAAAGTAACTGGAAAGATCTTGAGATGACTTGCAAGTTTGCATGGGGTTATAAAGGAAAGAGAAGTGCGCTTTTACTTAGCTAAGGTTTGTAAAGTTCATGTCTTGAATATGCCTGGAAGGGTGGGTATGATTTAGGGCAGAACACGTTGTGCTCTGTGGGGCAAGGGAAGGGCAGGGAGTCCTGCTTGACTGGTGTCAAAGACAGAGGATTGACTTGAATCAGCTGGCTGCCGCTCCTGGGAGCAAGGAAAGGTCGGGTTGAGGAAAGACAAATGGACGAAGAACACCTGTGGGGTGTGAGGATTAGATCAGTAGGAGACTAGAGGAAAACAGTAAATGAGGAAAGTACTTGAGGACTTGTGTGACTTCATTAAATAGGATGAAAATAAGGAGTAGTCAGGGGTAGGGAGAGAACAGCCATGATGCAGATACTTGGCAGCGTTTATATCCCACGATGCACGTATGTTATTCCCATTTGACATATGAGGGAACAAAGGCTTCAGGATCTCACGTGGGGTTACATGAACCCGGTATACAGCATGGAAGTGTATAGACTTAGAAAATGTTTTCGCTGAGACATCTGTACTTATGCACACCTATGTTAGAAAGTCAGTGAGACCACCATGATGGGGCTGACAGTGTTGAAAGGACCTGATGGTTGAACGGTAAGTTCATCTTTAACCCGATGCTCCACTAGATGGAGCAGCTACACTGGGAAGAGAAATGCTGACTGCATTAAAGAGTGAGCAGAGTGAGGATATACAGAGTGAAACGGTAACTATTTAGCAAGGGCTCAGAGTGAGCAGTCAGCAACTGTCTCTGTGAAGGTGTGCTGGATATAGGGGCAGGAAAGGTGGACAGCGGAAGATAAGGTCTTGTACAGAAATGTACATAGAGTAGGTGAAGTTAGATACTGGCTGGTTCTAAAAACAATCTTTTTTGGAGTAATGGGGATTACACCCAGGACTTTGCATCCAGCTACACCCCCAGCCCTTTTAAATTTTATTTATTTAGTTGTTGGATACAGGGTCTTACTGAGTTTCCAGGATGCGCTCAACCTTGTGATCGTCCTGCCTCAGCTCCAGGCTGCTGGGGTTACAGGTGTGTGCCGCTGTGCCCAGCTGCTGCCTTCAAAATTTTGTTGTGTGAAGAATAAGTCCTTATGTACTGTAGTAGAGGAATGTTAGTATTAAGGAAGGAAAAGATTTAAAAACCTAGATAATTCATTCAGTGGAAGAAGAAAAAAACATAAACTAAGTTCTGAAATAATAGACATCAATCTGTATTTTGGGTGGGATATTTTGAATTAGTGAAAAGGAGCATGTATTTGTCAAAATTATAAGAGGAAATAGTAATACAAAAATCCAGGGCTGTGTGCCCTCAGAATAAACTATTTCCAAGTACCTTTCCCCACCAGTAACCAGAGAGTAATTCAAGAAAACATGGTAGACAATGTCTAACCTTCTAGAAGCATGAAATAAAATACCATATCTTCATGGTCAGGGTAGAAGAGTTTGCTTTGAAGATTCTGTGGTTTCAATAGGAGCTACATACCCTTGCTTGCTTGGGCCACAGTGCTTGTTCTGAGAGTGTCCCGCCCTGCTCTGTTGGCCACAGGTGTGTGCTGCAGGTGAGACCCTGCAGTCCCCGTCAGCCCTTTCTCATTAGAGCCCTCACAGAGGAACTGGGAGTGTGTGAGCCTAGGGTAACGGGGAGCCCTGGAGAGAATCTGGTCTGTGGTGGGAAAGAAGCCCAGGTGCTGAGAAGCAGGGGGCCAAAAGGACCTCTGCATAACTGGAGCCACGGTGTGAAGCATGCCAGCAGCTAGGTGTGCTCTGTTCATCCGTGGTGGGCATTGGCACCTGTGTGAAACAGCTGTGTTCTGCCCTTTTCAGTCCAAAGATCATTCTCCCAAGGGGGAGGGGTGTCAGCGTTCTCTGCCATCTGTCACATTGTGTCATTGGTTCCAGCGTGTGCACCTGAGTTTTTCTTTCAACTGTTTCAAACAGAATGAGCTATATGATTTAGTTGATAAAGATTATTTGTTGAATTATAGATCAGGCTACAGAGAAGCCTGGAGCTTTGCAGTCAGATCTGATGCTAGGATGCAGGATCAGAGAATCACGCTGGATGTGGAAGGTCCATTTTATCTAAGAGTGAAGATGGAACCTTGTGCTTAGTGCAGCACCCGAGTCAGGTCAGGCTGCCTCCAAAGTGCTGAGATTATATACCTGTTATGGTTGATACATTGTGTCAACTTGGGGAGTCAGGAGGTTTGGCTGAGTGATTCAGCAGGAAGCCAGGGTGCTTACTTTGTAGACATCATGAGCCTGTAGAAGAGGAGAGCATGGAGACTGTGAGAGCTACACAGCCCCTGGGCGGGGGTAAGCTTGTTTACAATGTAAGGGAATAGAAGAGGCTGCTTGCAGCCATTCCTGCCTTTTGCTGTTTGTTTTTGCTGTGTGCTGCCGGCATGAACATTTGCTCTCTGCCATGTGCCGCTCTGCCTCAGAACCAGCCAAGTATGGACTGAAACCTCCACAAACTGTAAGCTAAATAAACCTTTCCTTCCTTCATTTTGGGCTTTGGGTATTCTGTCTCAGCAACAATAGAAAAGTAACCAAGACAATACCCTTGGGCTACCATGAATGGCTCTTCAAATGATTTTACAATTAGTGAATTTATCTAATACTTCAATTAATGTATTTTGTATTTATATTTTGTAATGAAGATTCTTCTAATTCATCTAGCTATAGCATCAGAAGGTTGGGTGTCAAGGCCTGGCTTTTGGATAGAGCACTGTGTATTGAAAGATTGACTGTTGGGTGGATGCTGGTAGAGGGTTTTAGAACATTATGTAATTTAATCTTCATCAACACTTTTTAAGGTTGGGATTATGGTTCCGGGATATAGATGTGAAAACTTAGATTAAAGTAACCTACCTGAGGTCACAGAACTAGGGAGCAAATGGACAGCTGCAAACTTTCTCTTTTTTTTTTTAAGAGCAGAATATATTTATTGAAAGGAAGAAAGCTTCTGTCCAAGAGAGGGACAGAAGGGGGGCCCGAGTGGGTTGCCCCCGACTCTGTCTTTGTCAGGGACTTTTATAGGGAAAAACCATGAGGTGAGGCGGGTCCAAGATAGGGGAAATAGACAAAACTATGGTCCGCCAATAAGATTACAGGTATAATTGTCCAGGTAAGACTGAGTGGACTGGGATCAAATGGGAAAGCAAGTCACGTAACAAGCGGGCATGCAGAGCGGGGCTTTTCCCGTAAGGGTCGGGTCAAAGATTCTTCAAGGTGGTCAATCCCTGCTGTTCATCCCTGGGGAGGTACGTGGATGCATTTGTTTAGTCTTCCGTCTTGAGGTCCGGCCCACAGGTATCTTATCTTCTATGTTGGCTTCTTCGAGGGCCCAGCCCTGTCTGACTGCCTATAGTATTTCTATCTGTCTCAGCTGTCTATAACATTCCCCCCTCTGATGAAGTAACCCGAACTGCCGTGAGGGAGTAACGGGCGATGACCGCTCTGGCTTCTTCAGGCTGAAAGGGGTCGTAGTTGTTGATCGGCAGTCAGAGATACTCTCCAGAGGGTCTATCTAAAGGCCCTCGATAGACACCAGGCGTTTTCATCTTGGGTAGGTATATAGCTTTAAGTCTGGAGGAGACAAAGGCAAAGAGCCAATTAAGTATGCATGGGCCAAATAATATCAACAAGATTATTATGAATATAGTTAACAAAGATTTCCACCAAGAGGAACCAGTGATGGCCTCCCATAGAGAGGATAAATTCCAGGGATTTTTAGAATCTGACATATCATTGATCTGTTGCCTGATATCTTGAATAGCTGTTGAGATACTAGCAGAGGGATCAAGAATGTACACACAACATTCAGTTTTTATAATTGCACAGGTACCCCCTTGTGCTGCTGTTAGAATGTCTAATGCCATCCGATTTTGGAGGACGGCTTCCCTCATTAATTTTACTTCTTCATTTAGGAGAGAGAGACCAGCTGCGGTGTCACTTAAGGCCCGCTGAGTGTAGTTAGTTAAGGCCTCGATGTGCTGCATGACACCTTCTAACCCTAGGGAAGGGATAAAGATAGAGGCCAAGTGATCATACCAGTGAAACACGCTCCTAGACCATCGGTGTTGTAAGTGGGGTAAATTGGCAGGTTTGTCAATAGTTTTGACACTCCTGCCTTGTAACCAGGCAAATCCTAACGTGCATCTTCCTATCCATCCAGGGGGTAGCCAGGGCCACAAATTGGTCCCACAAGACCAATGAGTGCCACTGGGGGCTTCCCATCTAATTCCAGGGCGAGTAAGCTAATCTGTTGCAAACCAGTCTTTAGCCTATCTGTAAGTATTTTAAATGGACTGAGCCCTAGGATATGAGGATCTTTAAAAGCAAAGAGAAACTGGGAATCTCCATGTAAAGGAATACAAAAGAGAGCATCTTTTAAATCTAACACCGAAAACCAACTGGCATCTCCTGGAATTTGAGAAAGGAGTGTATGTGGGTTAGGTACGACTGGGTGAATTGGCACTATTGCCTCATTTATCAATCTAAGGTCCTGCACTAATCTCCATTTCCCATTGAGCTTTTGAATTCCCAGAATTGGAGTGTTGCATGGGCTGTTACAGGGCTTAAGTAAACCTTGTGTCTTTAGGTTATCCGTTATAGGCTATAACCCTTTTTTAACTTCAGGTTTTAAAGGATATTGTCTCTGATTAGGGAAAATAGTAGAATCTCTGAGATATATCTGTACTGGAGCAGCTTTTAATGCCCTACCTATTTTGTCTTTAGTAGCCCATACTTTAGGATTTATTTTTGCTTCCACAAAGGGAAGACAGTGTACCTGACCTGGGTGCATATATATTACAGTATTTAAACAAGATAAAATATCACTTCCCAAAAGAGGGACTGGACTTTTAGGCATTATCAAAAAGGAATGTGAAAAAAGAAAACCATCCCAGTTACAGGCTAAAGGTTGTGAAAAATAGCGAATTACCTCCTCTCCAGTGACTCCTTTCACTGAGGTATGGCTGCTGGAAGGAAGACCAGGATTGAAAAGAAGGACCGAGAGACTTGCGCCAGTGTCCAGCAATAGGCTGGTTTTCTTTCCCTCTATAGTTATGATTACCCAGGGCTCCTCCGTGGAGATGACAGTCTGGCCAGAGGGAGAGGGCAAAGTGTGCCCCGGGCCCCTTCATTCTTGTTGGACCAACTGGTAGGATGGGTCTGAACTCTCGGGCCTTCGCCTCAGAGGGCAGTCCAACCTCCAGTGGTCACCTTTGCAGCTAGGGCATGGCCCAGGGGGCTTTTTAGGACAGTCCCTCTTAAGGTGGCCTGGCTTCTGACAGTGGTAGCAGACCAAGGTAGTCGTTGATTTCTTGGGGCCCCGAGAATCAGACTTAGGGTTTGTTTCTCTTAGTGCTGCTGCAAAGGCAGCTGCTTTTTCTCCGTCTCTTTGTTTTCTCTCCTTGGCCTCCTCCTCATCACGGTTATAAAATACTGAGGCGGCAATCTTTACTAACACATCCAGGGAACTATCTGGGGCAAAAGCCTTTTTTTTTGTAGCTTATTTCTAATATCTTCGGCTGGCTGAGTAATGAACTTATCCTTAAGAATAGCTTGTCCCTCTATTGAATTAGGATCTAGGGAAGTATGTTTTATCAATGCCTCTTGTAATCGATCTAAGCAGAGGGGTGTTCCCTTTTTTCTTGTTAGACAGCTGACAGTTTAAAATAATTGAATGGCTTAGCTCTTATCCTTCTTAGACCTTCAAGAATACATGTCCGAAAGTGTCTCCTATTCCAGTCTCCCATATGGTCACTAGGCCAGTAGGGGTCCTGGATAGGGACAGCTTGAGCTCCAGTGGGAAGTTGTAGTTCCCCTTCTTGTCTTTCTTCTGGCCTTCTGAAATTAATAATATGGTATTTATCTCCAAATGCTATAGCAGCCTGTAGTGCTGCTTCTTTCTCATTAGGGGTCAATGTTTGATTTAAGAGTAACATCATATCTTTCCAGTCTAGCTCATAGGTCTGAGTGAGGCCTCTAAATACCTCAATGTACTTATCAGGGTCATCTAGAAATTTTCCAAGATCTGACTTTATTTGTTTTAGGTCATTGAGAGAAAAAGGCACATGAACTCTGGCAGTTCCAAATTGTCCCAATTACCTCTTGTAATGGGTATTGTCCTTGAGAAGTTTGTCTAAATTCAGCTAAAGAAGGGTATAGTTCTGTAGAGGCTTGGATTACAGCTGGTCTAGAAGCTTTACCCTCTAACTTAGAAGGGTAAGTTGGGGAAACCTTAGGTTCAGGAATGGTGGGTGAGGCTCTGATTAAAGCTGTCTGGTCCTCCGACTGTGAATATTGGGGAGGAGCAATCTCAGGCTCCAGTATAGTGGGTGCCTTGAGAATCTGAGATGTCCTGTCTTCCTGTGGGTCATTTTTACATTTTGAAAGTAAATAAGGACTATTTATTAACCCAAAGAAAATTTGAACGTACAGCACTTCAGACCATTTTCCTTCCTTTTTACAGTATCTTTCTAGTTGTAAAATAGTATCATAATTAATACTTCCCTCTGCATTCCATTTTGGTTCTAGGGGATAAGTAGGTCATGCACATGTGCAGAAAAATATTAAACGGCTCTTTTTTAAGGAGTCAGGATCAAACATCTTCCAATACTTAATGACGCAAGTCAGAGGAGTAAGCAATTCTGACTGTGAGTTCCCCATGGTCTGTAAAGACAAGAGAAAGGTCGGAGTCTCTTCCCTATCTCTAATTGGTCTTTGTATCCTTAAGGCATCCCTTAAGTAGATTCCACTCCAGGGCAGGTGGATGCCGTCTGGAGAGAGCAGAGGACAAAATCTGATCAGCCTATCCACCCTGGAACTGACGCGCAATTCTATCCTCCCAGAAAACTCACGAACTGTGTATTTACTCCTACAAGCTAAGTTACAATTGGCCGGGTAACAGGAATTTCCCCAGCAGGAAGCATATCTTTGTAATAAACTATTGCTTTTTTATTATTTGGACACAGGCCTAAAAGGCAAGTTGGAAGTGCTTAGATATTCCTGAGCCACAAAGGAGATCACCTCTTAAATAGAACCAACAAATGGCTAGAGGAGTTTTGTCCCGTGCACTGGACAGAGCCTCCAGTCACCTGGGTTCATTACCTACTCACCTAGGCAACCTTTCTTAACAAGACAAGACTGTGTTTTAAACTTTGAAGCTCACAGGTTAAACAAATTTACCATCTAGCAATCACATTTAAAGATTGTTACAAGGGAAGTTAGTTAAGACTGTAAGAACCTCTTTACTCTTAGTTAGCATATGTAAGACACAAATGTGAATCGTTCCCCTCCTAGCCTGTGAAATGTAAACTGTTGTAAACTGCCTCAGCCTAGTTTCTGAAGGGTGGCTCGACTGAAGAACTTATGGAGAATTCCTAGTCTACTGGCAGAGAGAAATAGGTGTGATAGATAAGTGGAGATTTTTTTTAGCGGTCAGGAGCCAGTTTCCACTGAGGGAACTTTGGGATCCGCCAGAGAGTAGCCCTGGCCACGACCCCTCAGCTCTCAGTTTCTATTGGCCCGCACACCAGAGATCAGTATCCAGAAAGGAATCCAGCCGTCTCTCTGGTCAACATTCCATCAGTCAGTGGCTTTAATGGGGATTCACCAAAGAGATACTGGGGAAACCTGTCCTCTGCTTCGAAGAGTGGCAGCTGCTCTAAGAGCTTTTAATTAGCTGGCAGAGTGACCATTGTTGGTCAAAATTTTTATAAGGGATAGTTAAAAGCCTGAATAAGATTACCTACACTAGACCTAGGAGAAGAGAAAAGGTTGGAGATCCTCCCTTAGACTAAATATGGTTTGGTCCCATAAGTGTGCTTCTTTTAGAGATAGCTCCTTCTGGTGTCACCTGGTGTCACCTAGAAGTCGGTTCTCTCCACTGTGTCTCAGGTTCAGCCTCCCGAGGGAGACCTGCCCAGAACACTAAGCCGGGACATGGCTTTTATGTGTGTTCTCCTGGACGGGCAAAATTCCGATGTCTCATCTGACCCACAGACGGGGTATGTGCTGTTTCTCTAAGGTGACTTCCCTGTCTTCGGCGTTAATAAACGCTCATCTTCTAGGGGGTTAACTTAGTTGAAACAGGCTACAGTTCTTTTTCTAAGTCTGAGCTAAATTTAAAGATACCCATCTTACAGTTTATATTAAAATCCACTAGGAGCATTCTAACATTACTCTCCCTAGCTGAACAACCTCAAGCATGGAAAACCAGTACATTTAGCAACTAGTTCAAACGCATCAAACACAATATATACCAGAACAAAACAGGAATAAAATGTCTCATTAAACAAATATCATAACCTTATAACCTTGTCATGTTCTAACTTGGATTTATCAACATTTTAACAAAACTATGCAAAAGACAAAGCATAAGCAATTACAAGCAACAGGCAAAAGCATAACAATTTGAAGCATAAAAATGTTACCTAATGTGTCCCAATCCAGAGTCTATGAAAGAAAAGCAAACTCTTACTTCCATCTAAGTATCTCGGTGGCAACCTCCAAAATGATACAGGAAAATAAATAGCCCAACCTGAATGATATCAGACGAGTTCGTGTTCTCTAAAACTGAAGAATGAATTTTAGGAACAACGGAGGTTAAGAGCAGAATATATTTATTGAGAGAAACAAAGCTTCTGTCCAAGAGAGGGACAGAAGGGGGGCCCGAGTGGGTTGGCCCACTGCAACCTTTCTCAACTGGGATCCCCCAGAGAAGTAGTCTTTAGTGCCCAGAGGGTACCTGTGTGAATTTTTCTTTTTTGCCTTTAAGATGGTAAGAGATGTATCTGTGGGGTTAGGGTTAATAGTCACTCAAATTTCTCCCATCTGTTCTGATAAGGAAGCAAGGAGGCGAGCAGATTGACCAGAGCGGAAAGGTTATGTCAGATAACAGTGAGGAAGGAGGGTGCAGGAAGGTGGCAGATGGTGAGGTTGCACAGCAGTCGAGGCTTACAGCAGTTCAGCAGAAGGGGTTGGCATGTTGTTCCCCCATTTCCGAAGTGAAGATAGATTGGTGTGAATCTACCTATCTCTTCACTCTGAGAACAAGGTAGAGGGATGAGGATTGTACAGAGGAGGACATCAGTGTCTAAAAAGATAGAGTTACCCTCCAAAGATGCATCTTCAAAATGTTGATTATGCCGGGCGTGGTGGCACTCCCTGGTAATCTCAGTGTTTGGGAGGCAGAGTTTAAGTTCAAGGCCAGCCTGAAATACATAGTGATGCTCATCCCAAAAAACCCAAGAAATGCCCCCCAAATTATTATGCCACACTATTAGATTTAATTCTCCACCTGTAGTTTTTCAAACACTGATATGTGATAAATACCTAAGTATAGATTATTTCATCATGCATGGCCCATGTGCGTTATCATCACCTTTAGTAGGCATTGCCAAATTTTTCCCTACAGAGCTGATACCAATTTACAGCCATACCTGTAAATTGACTGTAACTTACATGTATGACCGTTCCTGCTTCCTCATTACTCACCTGTGTGTGACATCATCCGAGTTTAAACCTTTAAAATGAGTCAGGTGGATGTGGATTGGTATCTAATTGTACTAATTTTACCTTTCTTTGGTGATCTTTGAGCTTGAACATCTCATGTTGGACCCTTAGGATTGCCCCCTCATAAATTTCATGAATTTTGTCCATTTTTTTGGTTAGGTTGTTTGTCTTTCTTACTATTGGGAGACAATAGTTGTTTGTGTACAAGTGCTTCACAATATTAATCCTTTGTGTGCTGAGTGCAGAGTAGCTGTCCTTTGCAAGTATGAGAGGAACGCCAGCCCAGGTCTCCTTACTCTGGAAGTGTCCTTAACAGCCTGTCTCTCACTGTCACACACAGTAGCTGGGTGCGAAGAAGGAAAACTGACTCCCAGCAGTTGCGACACTAGGACATTGTTAAAGTTGTGCATAAATTTTTCTTTAAAGTAGATAAGAAGTTCTAAAAAATAACACCTTTAAGATAATTTATACTTAGGAAATTAAAATTACATGTCGCTATTAACTACTCAATAATTACAAGTTAATGAGATGTATCTGAGAAGAAGATAGGCTCTTGGTAGTCAAAGCAAGGCCCTAGTCTGACTGATTTGTAGGCTTGTCCTTGTTTTGCCCGGAGAATAGGGTGCTATGTGATTTATTTCCCCTCGGTCCCCAGACCTAATAAAGCGTGGGCTCCTCTCCCCAAACCCTACCATCCGCTCCAGATGGACATACTCTTAAATGATTTTTTTGTTCATTTGTTTTTTGTTTTCAGCTTTTGTTTTATTTGACTCCTCCTTGTTTAAGAACAAGGTGCCTGGTTTTTGTTTGCTTTAAAAGTATGAAAGGGAAACTTGTAGTAAAGCAGAGATGCTAGTAATGTTAAGGTGTTTCTCTTTATCAGCTACCTCTTGGCTGGTTTGCAGTGCTGCTGATTTCTGGGCAGCCATGCAAATAAGGTGGTCACCTAGCAACAGAAGCTGGAACCCAGTGCCAGCTCTGATGCAATAGTGTGTAAGGACCTGCAGTTAGAACAAAAGAGTTTCACACTGCGTCCTATTCCCTCAGCCTCTTGTTATCATCTAAGCCTCATTTACTACCTGGGACCAGAGTAAAAACTAAGAAAGAAGTTTTCCTATTCACCTCAGTGGCTTAAACTGGAAAATCAAAGTGGTAGAAAGAATTTCAGAAGAGTGCATTACTTGCTCACCCTTGTTTATTTCCCAAGAATAGCAAATAAGTTTCAGGATGTGAATATAGTTAGAGATATTCTGAGTTGTGGGAGTTGTTTCACTTTTCTTACTCATACAGTAGGGACCATACTTATAGTAAGCTGTAATGAAGTAAAGGTTTATGAGAGCAACGTTGAAAACTTTATAACAAGGCCAAAGGGTAGTTAAATTACAGACTGTTGAAAGTTTTCTAGGTGATGAACTTTTTTGTTTTGGTTGCAGTACAGGAGATTCAGTGCAGGGCACACTGAGCTCTCTCTCTAGCCCTTTTTATTTTTGTATTTTAAGATATAGTCTGGCTCAGGAGCTAAATTACCCAGGCTGGCTTTGAACTTGGGATCTTCTTACCTCAGGCTTCCAGATGCTGAGATTACCGCTTCTGGCTACCTGAGTATATATTAAGAAAGCTATTGGAGGACTTTTTGATTGATGTGAGCAGATACTGTCTGGTGATGGCTTAGCAAGTTCTCCCTTGATGTATAATGCCAGGTAAAGTTGTCCTTGGAAATGTATCTTCCAGAGTTATTTCATATTTTCCTGTGGAAATGGGAACCTGATAATTTTTGGGGGGGCTGATAGGCTCAGAGAGTAACCATTAAATGGATAAATAGAAATCTGGAGGTTGTGTTTGGGTTGAATAAAGGCAATAGTAAGAAATCTGTCTTAATTAGCCACTGCTTCTTGGATATAACATGCACTTGGACATCATACCAGTAATAGGCAGACTCAAGTTTGTAATGCATTCTGTCGTCTTCCTAGATCCTTCCTTTCATTCATTCGGATGCCCTTTGGGGATAAAATAAGACAGCGTATCTGTCATCTACTGGGCCTCCGCTCCAGTCAGAAGAGGAGCAAAACAGACCGCTTTAATGTTCTAGCTGTCACAGGCAAAGAGAAATAACTTGCTTTTAAAGTATCAGTGAGCTGTTACAAAATTATATCGCAACAAAACCTGATAAGCAGAGATGAAATTTGAGAACTTTACACAGCAATTGTGGTTCTTCTGTGTTAGTGAACCTTCTGTTCAGTATGTGCAGGGCCCCTGGTTCAATCCCCAGCTCAGAAAGTCTGTGGTTTAAAAAAAAATTTTTTTTAAACTTTTGTCTGAGTCATTCCAGATTTTGTGTATTCAGGTTCTTGGTCAAATGTCTAAAACAGGGTTGGTAGCTCTCTATGGAGCGGAAAATTGTGCTTAATATTGGAAAGGAACACTCTCCAGTATTGTGGTGACATGAATAGCTAGTTGCAGTTGCTGTTGGAGGTTACTTAGTGTCTGTTCTCCTGTGTCCAATAAAAAGAATTCCTTATTGATTAGACTACACCTTAGCAGTAGTTGACTAGGATTGTTCAGTTACATCACAGTGATTTTGTCAGATTCGCTTTGTGTGCTTGTAAAGATGTGAGTGCTGGAGGGTTGTTAGGGAGCAGTACCTTTGGAAAACGAGGGGGCAGAAGCAGACTGGGCAGAGGCCTTTAGATGCTCATGTGGATCTGCACCTCGCATGCTCTTGATGCTTTGGGTTTCCCTCCTTGTTGTCTAAAAAACTGACCTTAGCAGTTTTAGAGCAAGTCTGCCAGCAACACATTTATCTGAAAATATTTTCCTTCAGGTGGGATTGTCATAATTTTAGCTTCATTCCTAAAGGATATTTGCACTGGGTATAGAATTCCAGGAATAGTGTCCTTTTTTTAACTTGAAAAATGTTGCACAACTTCTTTCTGGACCTCATGGTTTCATTTGAGACGTCTGCAGTCATTGGAAGCACTTTCTCTGGCAGCTTCCACGTTTTTGTTTGTTTGTTTGTTTGTTTTTTAGGTTCCAGCAATTGGACTGTGAAGTGTTTGGGTAGGAGTTCCTCTTTTTGGAGTACATGGAGTGTCTTAAATATGTAGGTTTTTATCACTGGCAGACTTAGAGGTATTACTCAGATGTTTCAACTAAGCCACATTCTTTCCCATTTGCTTTTCTGATGATGTAGATGTTAGATCCTTTGTTTTCCTAAGGTCCTGCGACTCTGTTCATTAAAAACTTTTTTCTGTTGTTTGTAGGTGGATCTTCATTGACTTTCCCCCGCCCAAGGAAATTTTTTAGTTTGGTTACTGTGTCTTCTAAATCTTTGCTAATAAGCCTTTCTATCTTGTTTGAAGAGTGCGTTTGCTTTTATTGTTGTCATACTCTGAAGTCTTTTGATGATTCCAACATTGTGTCATTTTGGTGTTAGTATCTGTCTTACTTTTCTCTCGTTGCTGAGACAAAATACCTGACACCCGGAATTAAGGAAGGAAAAGTTTATTTAGCTCACTGTCTGTGGAGGTTTCAGTCCACCCTCAACGGGCTCCAAGGCAGAGTGGCATGTGGCATTGGGCAACTGTTTATGGCAGCAGAAGACAGCAGAAGCAACAAGAGCAAAATGGAGGAGCAGAGGCAAGCAGCCTCTTTTCCCTCCCTTACATTGTATGCAAGCTGTCCACCCCAGGGTAGTGTAGCAGTCACGTCCATAATCCCACCATTGGACCATGAATCAATCATAATCTGTAGAAGCCCGCCCTATGACCATGTGAGGCTTTGGGGGGACCTCCAGACACAGACCATAACGGCGGCTGTTGATCATGTTTTCCTATGTAAGCTGAGATTTTCTCGGAACTTTGTATGCCACGTAATTTTTCTTTGTACCTTCAACATATGATGTTTTATTTTGTTGAGACAGACTCTCACTATGTAGGCCAGGCTGGCTCATGGTGATTCTCCTGCCTCAGCGTCCTGAGTACTGGAATTACAGGCATGTGCCGCTACTATGCCCAGCAACATTTTGAGTGTTAGGCTTCAGTACTCTTTCATCTGTTTAAATTCTGCGTAGAAGGTTGATTTTCGGTTTCAGCAAGCAGTCGACCTGGTTGGATTCAGACCACAGGCACTGACTAGTCTTCCCGAGGTGGTTGTTGCAGTGTCATTTTCATCTGTGTGTGTGTATTACACTGTAGCAACCTGCTGCGTTCTGTTTCGTTTCCAAATCTATGGTGTGCTGTTTAGAGTCAGACCGGTATGTGCACAGCTTGGGACGCACGGAAATGCTTCAAATGTGTTTTTGCCGCCACGCAAACCCCTCTTCTCCCTTCGCCCTGCCCTCTACTGCAGTTGTCGGGACACGTTGTGGCTGACTTAGCAGTCTCCTGTTGATGGGTATGTGTGGTTTCCCCCCATCACAGACAGTGCTGTACTGAGCGTGCTTTTCCAGGTGATGACAATGTAATTCTGAAAATATTGCTGTAGTGCGATGCCTAGAAATTAGTTTACTGACCTGCTATCATTACTGACCTGCTTCACGGAAGTTACTATTAGATCTATATATTTTTCCTAAATGCTCTGTAAAGTCTATATATGCTGTAAAGATACGCTTTGTATTCTCCGAGCACTGGTCCATGTGAAGTTCACAAAGAAGCAGTGGGGAAATTCTTCCTTGTGATAGCTTTAAGCAGTTGGAATTGGGTGCTTACTGAGAAGATCTCAGTGAAATGTAGACCATTCTTTCCGTTAGGCAGGATGAAAAACAGTCATCTGTTGATGATCCCTTTTTCTTTTCCAGAATTTTGATTCTGACATCAGCAGCGTGGGGATAGATGGCTGCTGGCAGACAGACAGCCAGCGGCTTCTCAACGAGGTGATGGTGGAGCACTTCTTTCGGCAGGGGATGCTGGACGTAGCCGAGGAGCTGTGCCAGGTACCAGGGCCACACCTGGGAGGGCGTGGAAAGGAACAGGCCGGGGCCATAGCTCGGTGAGGAGTGCTGGCTCAGCGTGCACCAGCCCTGCCGCTGTCCGCAGTGCTGCAAGTGCAGAGAGTGACAGGACCACCATCCAAGGAAGGAAGGGGAGGGAGGAGGTTGTTTAGATTATTTAGAGTGGAGTGAGCCTTCTACACATAGGTGTTTTTTTGGGGGGGGGGTCACCATTTTATTTTTTGGTACCAGGGATCAAACTCAGGGCCTTGTGCTTGCCAGGGATGCATTGCGCCACTGAGGTATATTCCTGGCCCTATAGATAGATTTTTAATATTTTAATTATTAGGGATTACTAGCCAATTTTTTTTTCTTAAGTGGTGAAAATTGTGGTCCTAAAATTTATTATCTGACTTGTTTTTTTGTTTCTGGCCCAGTAAGCTGGTCTTGATTCAAAGGGATAAAAGTGGTATTACTTCCCTCTTTTGAGGGAAGGTTCATATAGCAGAGATAAGGAAAGGGGCAGAACACATTGTTTGTTCTTGCTTAGCGCAGTTTTAAGAAATTTATTGGCCAGGCATGGTGGCAAATGCCTGTAATTCCAGCACTTAGGAGGCTGAGGCAGGAGGATCATAGTGAGTTTGAGACCAGTCTTGGCTACAAAGTGAGCTCAAGGCCCACCTGAACTGAATAGCAAGACCGTCTCTCAAAAATTAAGACCAAAAAAAAAAAAAATCCCTAAAGAAATTTGTCAAATGAATTTCAGAGTAAAATTTATACCAGGTGAGCAGTGCTGCTTTATTTCTGCTAGTGATAAGCACGGGGATCGCAAAGCAGTTTACCACTACCATGTATTCCTAATAGCAGCTGCTGTGTATGGAATATTTACCTCAAGCAAAACCGTGCTTTTATTCTTCACTGCAGCCCCACGAAGTAGAAATTATTCCAGGTCAACACATGAGAAACCTGAGGTCTGGAGAAATAAGTAACTAGTTCTTCATGCAGGATCTGGGGTTCAGTCAGTCCCCTGTTCACGTCTGCAAACTCTTCTGTTTTCAGCTAGTCAAATAAGTTACAACTCAGGTCTTCCTTTGTAACCTGTAGGAATTTTGTGAGTGTCCATGTGCGTTTTTTATAGTAAATTAGTAGCAAAGGCCCAGATATTGGTGGCCTAGACAAAAGTGAAGTTTGCTGCTTTTCATGCACAGACGGTGATAAGAGCCAACATCATGGTAGCTCTGTCCATGCGGCTCTTAGACATACATGCGCCTTGTAGCGCGGCTGTTTCTGGTCTTTGTACTCCAGGAAGGACGGAGTGCGCGTGTTCCTACTTCATTAGCCAAGACTTACATCTGAAAGAGTCTTACTCAGCTTTATGCCATGGTCCTGTCCCCAGCTAAGGTTTAGGTTCCAGTGCAATAGCTGGGGAGGGGGTAGGCGGTTTCCACCTTCCGCCGCAGAAACATCTGTTAACAGGAAATTGTCTGTGATGGCTTGCCCCGTATTTTATAATCTAGAGTACATTTTTACTACTGTGCTTTTGTTTTGGTTACTTATTGCTAACACAAGTTCTTTCTGCTTTTTTAGGAATCTGGTCTTTCTGTAGACCCAAGTCAGAAGGAGCCATTTGTGGAGTTAAATCGAATATTAGAAGCTCTAAAAGTCAGAGTTCTGAGGCCTGCTCTGGAGTGAGTTGCTGAGTTTTTCTTTTGACTACTTATGTGAGAACTCTAAGACAACTCACTTAGAAAACACATTAGAGATTTTCAGATACATTTATTGTACCCCTGAGTTAGAGAAATCATAGGAGGGTTATTGTCTTTTCGCCAAGTGAAGTATGGGCAAGTGCAATACAAGAAAATTGTGTGGCTTATTTCCCTTACCAGTTGCTCTGAGTTCCCAGGAGAGAAAAGTGTTTCTGACGTCCCTGCTGCTCGCTGCTTTCTGAGCCCTAGCGCTGTAGCTGAGGTGTGGCGCTGTGGTGCAGGCAGCGCTCATCTGATGCTCGAGCTCCCAGCATGCGCCCACATGGGAAGACGTGACTGCGGTGGTCGTTTGCGCTCGCCACTGTGTGTGAGGACTGCAGCTGCTGCCCAAATGCGCTCTGGTCTTCAGTACTGTAGATTGTGATGATTCACTGTGAACTCATTGATGCAAATTATCTGACGTTACTGAGTGAACTGTAATAAATATTTTCCTAGACAGGGTCAGCACATTTTTTTTATAAAGGGCCAAGTAATAAGTATTTGAGGGTCTGCAGGCTATGTAAGGTCTCTCACATACTCATTTTATAACGCTTGAAAAACGTTAAAAGTTGTTCTTGGTGTCATGCAAAGCAGGCAGCAAGCTGTATTTTACCCGTGCCATAGTCATCTGACTCCTTGCAGAATGTTTCAGTATGAAGATTATCAAATATTTGTAATAAATAGCTCATAAAATAAAAATAATTGGGTCTAGAAGCAGTGCCAGGGTATAACTTTAGAAGTCTTACGTTTTAAAATGGAAGAATTGCCAGGCATGATGGTGCACGCATATAGTACAACATTCAGGAGGCTGAGGCAGACGGTCAATTCAAGTCCAGCCTGGTGAGACCCTGTCTGTAAGAAAGAAAGAAGGAAAGAAAAATTCAGCGGGGCATGGTAGTGCCGGTAATCCCAGCACTTGGGAGGTTCAGGCAGGAGGGTCACAGTAAGTTTGAGACCAGCCTGGGCTATGTAGTGAGTTCAAGGCCAGCCTGTACTACAAAGCAAGATCTTGTCTCAGAAAGCAAAACCAAAAAAAAAAAAAAAAAAAAAAATTTCATTTATGATCCATAATGGCTGTTAATAGGTGGGAAATCCATATGGAGTTTTATAAAATCCCCTTAACTTCCTCCTCATAGCTTAATTTTCGGTTTTTGATTGTTTCTCAGTTCTTAGAAAATTTTAAGCCGAGAGTGGTAGCACACACTTGTAACCCAGCGCTCAGGAGGCAGGAGGATCAACACAAGTTCCAAGCCAGCCTGGGCTGTATAGTGAGTTCAAGGCCAGCCTGGACTTCACAGTGAGACCCTGTCTCAAAAAAAGAGAAAAATATGCATGGTTCTAAAAATCAGCCCAGATGAACAGGCAGAGCTAGTTTACCATGTAAATGTATTGGTATGTTATAAAATTGCTTTATATATTATAAATATGAGGTAAGTGTTGTAAAGAAACTGCTACCTTTGTGTAATGTGTGAAGTTTCTGTGTTTTGTTTTCAGGAAATTTTAGATGGTGACACATTGGGAGATCAGTTTAACCAAGTACTTATAGCATGTTTCAATATGTTGATGAGACCGTAACTTATATATTTCACTGCCAGGCAGCTTGAACCACCGGCGGTAAATGCATGAGTGTCCTGTGGGCAGCTTTTGGTTTTACTAGTAAAAAGGCTGGTAAAAGTACACAGTCATGCATGTACTGCAGGTGGTTCAAGCTGGCAGGAAAGTGGCCTTTGCCAGTTATCATGAGGATAATGAGGTAGCCTGAACATAAAAATTACCGAGTTTTCCAGTTGTTTTATAGTGATTAGGAAGTAACATTTGAGTTGGGTTGTAAATCAGGGGAATATTTATTTCTCCATTTGTTTCATTAGACTTTTATCGAGTGCATATTACTAGGTCCCAGTGACTATGGTATTTGAACAACTGTTGTAGCTTTAAAGTACTCAAGATCTTTCTCTTCGGGAACTGAAATAGTAACATGATGCAAAGAGGTGCTAGTTATTGACCTAAAAGCGCTGTCATCAGGGAAGCCAGTTGGCTGCTTCCACCAGGTGCCTCAAAGATCTTGTATTACTGGGGTGGGTTTGCAGTCAGCCACGATCTAACTTCAGCATTGAAGAATTAGTTTGTGCATGCCTGTGTGTGAGTGTGTGTGTCTGGATGTCTGTACGGGTATTTTCATGCCAAGATCAGGTCTGTACTTTGAATAGTTATAAAAACTGGAATTATTTCTGTGCACAATTGGGATTGCCAATGGCTCTAAAACTAGCTCATGGGATTGTAGGCACACACCACCATGGCCGGTGTTGGTTGAATTTTGAGCCAGCATTAATTTTTCTAATAGGTGTTATATGAGCTGCTATAACCCCAGCACTGGGGAGACTGAGGCAAGAGGCTTGCTGTGATTTTGAGGCCATCTTGGGTTATGTAGCGAGTTTAAAGTTAGCCTGAACTACATAGTTAGACCCTGTCTAAAAAAATAAATAAAATTTAAAAACTTCAGTTGAGTTTGTCGAATGTTTCCCTATAAAGGCTGCTCCAAAATACAGTGCTACTCAAGCAGCAAGGATTGCTTTCCATCTGTATCACCACAGTGGGTACTCCTCTTCCCCCTCCCGTTCTCCCCCTTCCCCGTCTTCCTGCTTCTGTTCATAGTCCTTGCAAGCCTGCTAAGTGTGTGTAGCAGAAGAAGAAGAGTGTCTGCAACTTACAGTTTGCATTTGTCTTGTGAGTGAAGTTAAGTTACATCTTCTCTAGTAGGCTCACACCTTCATCTGCAGAAGACGAGGGTTCTAGGCCTCTGGCCTGGGTTCCCGGCTTTTTCAGTTCAAGGGCCATCATAGGCAGATGGGTCACCACTGAGGTGTGTGACCACCTTAGACCAAGAATTGTTCCCCAGGACTCGTGTGAGTGAGCATTTTCAAACAGTTTATAGCTGTGCAGACCCCTCGACAGAACAGAAAATAACGAATGGTTGTAAAAGAGAAGGGGGAACGGTTACAGAATTTTCACAGAAGAGAGGGGAAATAAGCCACCAACAAGAAGGGGTTCAGATGCAACAGGCCAGGAGCAGTGTCTGGGAGGCTGCTAAAGTTTGAGTAAGTCCATCTCCACAGCCAGCAGATAGGCGAGGACTGAAAACCAGAGAGGTGGCAGGAGGCTGCCGTTGTGTTCAGTGGAGTGTGTGACGAGTAGTGCGAGGGTGGGGACGTCCTTGCAAGGCTTAAGAGCAGTTGGACTTCAGTGAATAAAGTACAGTCTGTAAGTGGGAAACAGTTGTAAAAAATGAAAGCGGAGGAAGCAGTCACGAGTACCTGGCAGCTGGGCATGGTGGCCACACCTGTAATCTAAGCACTCACTCAGGAGGCTGAGGCAGGAGGATCACTGTGAGTTCGAGGCCAGCCTGGACTACAAAGTGAGCTCAAGGCCAGCCTGAACTGCATAATGAGACCTTGTCTCAAGAAGACAAAAAACAAACAAAATAAACCAAGTACCTACCTGCCGTGAAGCCTTGACTGTCACTGAAGATTAGGGTGACACTGACCAAGCAGTTTCTGGTGTCTGCTTTCTTCTTGTTAGCTACGGCTTCTTGTAGGTGGGCACTTTTCCTGCTTTGGGCATTTTTTGATAGCCACAGAACCTTAGGGGAAGCAAGGCCCTGATAGGGGCCAGTGGAGAAGGGCAGTCACAGCTCCAGCATGTCGGACTTTGTTTCCCTAGGGTTGAATTTTCTCCCTCTCTCCTTGATTCATTGGTCTTCACTTCTGAAAAGGCAGGAGAGCAGGTCCATTGTAACTCACCCTGCCTGTGCACTCAGTCTGATGGAGAAAGGCACCTAAAGAGAGGCTAATTGCGAGTGTAAGAAGTGCCCAGTGGGGATGATACAGAGCAGAAGGGAGCACAGTGGGCCTGAGGCCAGAGGAGGAGAAACACACTTGGAGCAGCACACCAATTTCTCTTGTCGAACATCTTCTGCTGGTGAAAATGTACAGGAAGTTCCAGGACTGTAGATACTCCTTAGGAGAAAGAAGAGACATTTTCTGAACGTGATCCTTACTAAGGACCTTAGCCATTATCGTGGTTTGGGGGTTTGCAAGGGGAAGAATATAATACAGGATACATATTTTATAAGATTTACAGTAGTCACCCAAAGAATCATACACAAAAGAAAGGAAATCTGTCCACACGCTAAAGACCAAAGCATCCAGCTGACGGCCTAGATCCCATGGCAGTGTTCTGCATGAGTCCAGCTGAAGACCCAGAGCTCATAATGATGTCTCCCACAAGTCCGCCTGGAGGCCTGGAGCCCATGACAGTGTCTCATTCAGGCCTGTTGCTCGGATCTGTGCTGGGAAGGCCCAAAGGTCGGTGGTAGAAGGTGGAAAGTCTGTGATAATGGGATGAAGGTTCTGTGCTAGCAGCCTGAGGGATCTGCACTGGAGTGAGGAAGCGATGCTCAAAATAAGAACCAGAGCTTCCCTGAAAAGTGCCACAGCCATCCTTAGCGACAGTGAGGTTCCATGTTCCTCCGACAATGAGGACATCTGAGTTCCCATCAGGAAGGCCAACATGCCATGCTTTTCCAGGAGACTGAGCAGTGCGCCATCATCCCCTGCAGAGCCAGGAAGTGATTTCCAAAGTGAGGACCAGAGCCCCCCCAAAGTGAACTGTAGCCATTCCCAGGACAGCAAGGTCCTGAACTCCTCCGATGAGAACAGCCCAGTTTGGCAGGAAAGGCTGCATAACAGGGTCCTTCAGCAGAATAGCCCAGGAGAACCAGCAGCTCCCAACAACTGCGAGCCTCTTAAACTTCTCTAGTTCTGACTCTACGCCGCTGCGACAGTCCCAGGTAGGGTGGGCCTCATATGCAGCTCCATGATGGTTCAGTTCATCTGGGGGTTACAAGTTGACCACCAGTTGTCAGTGCACCATAGCCATGTTGTAACTAAATAGGTAAGCTGTTACTAGAGAAACTGAGAATTGGAAAAAATTAGAATTTTCCCTGAGGTGAAATGTTTAAAAGCATACAAAGCTAAACTTGTCTATGGTGGTTATTATTATTTATTAGGCTTGTAAAAACCCTTTGTACATTTTAAGTACTTAAAAACATCACCAGTCCGTACAGCTGTGCTGTCCAATGTCCTAGCCAATAGCTATTGGTCATTCTTACTAGTCTCTGAGTTGCAGAACCACGTGTGACGGGTATGGGTGTGTGTAAATAGGTGAACTGTGTAATACTCCAGTTTGTGTGGTTTTCTTAAAGAAGGTAGAACATGGTGGTGCACACCTGTAATCCCAGCACTGTGGAGGCGGAGGCGGGAGGATCGGCACAAATTTGAGGTCATGTAGGCTACATACATAGTGTTCAATGCCAGTCTGAACTGCACAGTGAGACCTTGTCTCAAAACAAGCAGCATGTAAAAAGACAGCTACTCTGAGATGAGTAAAATGTTAGTTCCAGTGGACTCAACCCGTATCTTAGAAGTTATTTGGAAATATCTTGGCCATGCAATGTTAGCCACCTTTTCCATTTCTGAAGCAAAGTTTAGGGTTCCTAACATTGTTGGCTGCAGTGTGATTTTGTGATTCTTTTTTTTCCCCATCCTCTGACGTTTTTAGGCATTTGCTTTATATAGCTATGATGTCCCACCTAGTCTACATTTCAGTTTTCAGTAAATGTCACTCATTCTTTTGAACATCAGCTTTTATGCCCAAGAGACTGGGAAAAAAGGAAGCTAGAAAGTGTCTTACTACAGGAGGAAGGTATTTATAAGCCTTTAAAATTGCTGTGAAAGAGCTAGGCATGGTAGCAAAAGCCTGTGATCCCACCTACTCAGAAGGCTGAGGCAGGAGAATTTGTTTGCAGACTAACCTCAGTTTAGTGAGTCTCTGTCTCAAAGTAAAGGGGCAGAGATGTAACTAAGCAGGCCCTGGGTTCAGTCCACAGTACTGGAAAAAAGTTCGGTGAAAGGTTGCGGTTGAGTGTGCTGTGAGGCTTGGCAGGGTGTATTTTCTTTGAGCATTACCAGAAATAGAGACCCCCCCCCCCCCCGCCAGACTAGCAGAACTGTAAGAGGAGAGGGATGAACAGACCACTGCAGTCGCTTAGGCTCCAGGGAGAGAACAGCCAGCAGTGAGAGTAGAATCTAGTTCTCATCATTTTTGGAATGATACGGGAATTCTAAATACAGAGCTAGGGGCAATGCCAAGTCTTTTCAGCCTCCTGACAGAGTAATTAATGCTCGTGTTTCTGTGGGATAATCGTGTCAGTGTGGGTTGCTTCTAACTTAGTCACCTAAGTAAGTAGTAGTGTTTGGTCTGTCTGTGGAAGGAGGCCCAGAAGGTCCCTCCAGGGGGCTAGTGCGGGGGCAGGGACCAGAGGAAGGCAACACTGGCGATGTCACTGAATGTCATTCTTTTTGGCCTCCCGTGCTTTCCTGCCTAGGGGATAGCTGCAGATCTCTCACGTTGGGAACTTGAAAGTGGAATTTTAGAACATCAGCAGAGTTCATGAGTGTGTTTAGTTAGCTTACTGGCTTGGTATAGTAGTGATGTTTTTGTAACCCAGAGTCTTCTCAAAGTGCCATTATCCAAATGTGGCACTCTGTTGCCTAGTGGCTCATCATCCAATTGTGTGGCTTGTACGTTTTTGATGCTGCATTGGCAGTCAGGATGGTAATGCGCACTTAGGGTTTGCGCTTCTATAATGTTGCCTCCTTGGTCATCTTTCAATTTGATTGTTACCTGGTTGATTAAGATTATGATTGTCAAGCAAGCAGGTAAGGTGTACACCTATAATCTGAGTACTTGGGAGGCTGAGGCAGGAGGAACACTTGAGTTTGAGGGCAGCCTGCACTATATAGTGAGTTCAAGGTCAGCCTGAACTGCATACTGAGACCTTGTCTCAAAAAAAGAAAGATTATAATTTTCTTTTCCTTGTTCCACTTAATAAATCAAATTCCCAGTTACTCTTTTTTTTAAAAAATGTAGTCCAGGCTGGCCTTGAACTTGCAGCAATCTTTCTGCCTCAGCTTCCTGATTGCTGGGGAGTTACAGGCGTGTGCTACCATGCCCAGCTCATTGTTATTTGTCTAACTATGAAAACTTCAAAAAATTTTGAAGACATTCATCTAATACATGCATATGATTGTAGCCCATTTGTATAGTTGACACTATAAAAATCAGAGCAACTCTTAGGATTGCAAGTGTGGGAGTAATTATTGTATTTAAATATAATCCTATTGAAAATACGATAGTGAAGTACTTGCATTCATTAAATAAACATTGAATGGCCTTATTTTGGGGGTGGGTCTTTTTGAGATGGTGTCACTGTGCAGTTCAGGCTGGTCTTGAACTCACTTTGTAGCCCAGGCTGGCCTCGAACTCCGAACAGCCCTCCTTCCTCAGCCTCCCAAGTGCTGGGATTACAGGTGTGTGCCACCACGCCCGGCTCCAGTCACTTATAATTGTCTGTTTTGTGTACTCAAGGTTATAAAAGTGGGTAATTGAAAGAGAGAGGGATCTGGTTAGCAAGTGAAACTGGATCTGATTAAAAAGATCTGAGAACAAATGACAGCAGAGAAGCCAGGACAAGACCTCAGCCTATAGGAAGCCGAGATACAAGTCTTTTGACCATAAAAACCAAGATAAAGTTGCTCCATCTTCTTCATTGAAATTGCACTATGAGCAGAATGCTGCCGGCGGCTTAAATGGAGCATTTGCTTCTGCTTCAGAGACCCTTTTGTAAAAATGAGAACAAAAGGCCACTTTGACTAATACTGAGGCCAGAATGTTGAAGGTAGTTGCCTCCAAAGAAGACAGGGCTATACGGACCAGGATGGAAGGAGAGAAGTTTATTGCCAGGGAAAGGTGTCTCCTCAGCCCAGAAGCTGTGGTGGATGAAGTGCCGTCAAGCTGCTGGGAAAGCTGCAGCGTGGGCACGACGCGGGCTGGGAAGTATGTTCCCTGGGTGTGGCCGGCTGCGAAGGCGAGCACCACAGTAGGCAGCCCGATGAGCCTGCTACGAGCAAAGACATGTGCACGATATGGAGGTAGAAGAGATTGATGAACTTACTGAAAGGCAACACAGAGAAGGGCCTTAAATTAAAACCTGTGCTCCCTGGCTAGTTGACTGTAACCAGGGAATTGGGAAATACAAGTGCAGGCCCGTGAGTACTGTCCTGAGGAAGTGACAGGGAGGTCCGAAGAGAATGTGTTTCAGTGTGTGGGGTTGGGTGGAAATGAGCTCTATCATCTTTAGATTAGGGAAGGGTATTTTGCTGGCAGGGGAGAAGCTTAGAAATCTTTCTGCCTTGTGAAAGTTTTAGATACTCAGAAATTGAACAAAGGTGGCTGTTTCAGAATAGAATGAGGAGGGCCGGGGGTATAGTTCAGTGGCATAAGCGCTTGCCTGGCAAACCTGAGGTCATGGGTTTGATTCCCAGTACCAAAAAAACAAACAAAAAAAAAAGAATGAGGGGAAGTGGGAGGCTGGAAGCGTGTGGCTCAGCGTCAAGAGTGCTTCACGGCACATTGCAGGACCTGGGTTTGATGCCTGTCCCTCCCCTCCCCTCCCCTCCCCACCTCCCAGCGGCTTTTTTGTTGTTGGTGTTGTTCAGACAGGGTTTTACGGTGTAGCTCAGGCTGGCCTTGAACTCACTAGGTAGCCCAAGCTGGTCTCAAGCTCGTGGTGATCCTCCTGCCTCAGCCTCTTGAGTGCTGGGATTAGAGGTGTGCAGCATCATGACTGGCTGTCCCAGTTCCTTTTTGTGGTTACTTTTTTATTTTTCTAAACATTTCTGGGTGGGGAACTGGGAGGAATTCATGCTGTTTTTGTCTGATTATTTTGTAGCCTTGTAGGAAACTTTGAAAGTTTGTAAAAATAAATTGAACTAATAAATTAAGAATTGCATCATCTAAACAAACATTTGTTCAAGGTTTTAGGAAAAAAAGGAACATGGGTATTTTAACTTGCCAAGCTCAAATTGATAATTTAGAGCTTAAATTACTTTAAGGAAAAGTAATTAGTAATTACTCAGCCCTTTCATGAAAAAAGGAGCTAAGAAATTTTATTTGTTCATTAGTATAACAAATTTTGCCTCAGAGAACATAAAGTGCAGCGTTCATCATAGAGAGTGTCCGTGAGTGCAGATGACCCCAGACATGGCTGTGCTGTGGGCTGCTGCTCCTTGGCCCCTTAGCATTCAGCTGCCCCTCACCCCCGCCCCCAACCCCCCCATGGCGGTGTGATAGCCTTGCCTGTGCGGAGGCAATCCATAAATAATACTTGCATTCCAACTTCCTCAGAGTAGCTATTCCTAAAAAATCTGATGTCTAAAAGTCCTTTTCTGCGTATCACATTTCCCTCCCCCTTTAACCTAAATCATGAATATTCTCCTATGCAAATAAAATGTTACTCTCTTTTTTCTGTGATGTACCTACTAATAGGGTTTGATTTTTATTAAAAGTTGTGGTTATGCTTCAATTCCCTTCCATTTTTTTTTTTTCCTTTCCTGGTGGAACTGGGGATCGAACTGAGGCCCTTGTGCTTGCCAAGCAGGCATTTATTCTACTGAGCTATATTCCCAGACCTGAATTCCCTTCTTGATGTCACAGACTCTTTACATATATACTTTATATCAGAAATGAAAAAAGAAAGATTATCGTTCCTCCTGATGTTAGCAGCAAAACACACTCGTTCTGTTGTGAGTTGAGGGCATAGGATGAGCTTCTGTGAGAGCCGGACCTAAGTGCCTTCCTTAGAGCTGGGTGTCCAGAAGGTACCTTACAAAGGAGAGCAGCACAGTTCCCTTGGCAACGGTGGCTGGTGGACCATGCTGCTGTCAGCAGGCTTGATCAGACTTGGTGCTCTAACCTGGTGACACTCATTCTTGTGCCAGGCAAAGACCCTCAGCTTATGTGCAAGGTCCAGATCATTAGTAACTTAATCACGTGCCTTCGGGGTCAGAGAAGTGTAATGATTTGAGCGTCAGCAGCGGGAGAAGCCACGTATGTGCATGTGCAGCCCTTCTCCTTGAAGCCCAGTCCCAGTCAGTGGCTTTGATGTGGGAAACTTGAAATACTTGCAGTTGAATTGCTCAGAATTTCTATTCATACCCAGTTAGTTCCCGTGGTCTTTGAATTGGGCTAGCTGGAGAGCATTTGTCCAATAAATGGTCATTTGAAATGTAAGATGCTAATACCTTCTGTATTTGAATATTTTAGAGAAATAAAATAATGCTTCTTTATCGCTTTATTGCAGAATTTGATTTTGACAGCTAGTTGGGGTGTTTTTCTGCTTTATTGCTCCCCTGACGTTGTAGTCCCAGCTCAGGATGGATTATTCCAGCTGTGCAGGCTGTTGAGGCCTAAACCACTATACTTTGGATCATGCAGAACTGAGCGGTGTTAACTTCCCTAACACTATGCAGTAACCCTTTCTGGTGTGGGGAAGGTGCTCCGTGTGTGTAGTGTTGTCCTCCCGCTATTCCTGAAAGCACCTTGAGAGGAAGCAGCATTTTTAATCCCAAAGTGATTAGTGCAAAATGTTTCAGCTAATGAAAGTTTTTCATTTTTATAAACAAGTTTTTCATTTATTTAATGGCATTGGAGACAGAACCAGGGCTTTGCGTGTGCTACACAAGCTCCATACCTGCACACTCTGCCCAGCAGATCCAATTAGAGGGGAAGAGCACTGGATCTGCCCTGGGCAGGCAAGTCCTGTGGCTCCTCGCTGACATCTGCTTCTGAGTGCGGGCCTGTCCACACCGAGGTGCCTCAGGGGACACAGTGCTCATCACCTTTGGTGGAAAACTGCTAAATGAGTGACTGTCACCTAGACCCTGCAGGAGGAGTTTGCTGTAACAGCTTGCTCTCTTCACAGGTCTCTGCAGAGGGTTGTTGTAACCACAACCTTCCACAAGATGGCAGGCCAGACCCTGTTGTGAAGTGCTATGTTTCAAACAATTGCAGATGCACCTTGGTTGTATTCTTGGTTATTGTTAAAGTCTTCTTGCTTTTCTTTTCTTTTTTTTTAGATGGGCAGTGTCAAACCGAGAAATGCTCATAGCGCAAAACAGCTCCTTGGAATTTAAGCTACACCGACTCTATTTTATTAGCTTATTAATGGGTGGAACTACAAATCAGCGAGAGGCATTGCAATACGCTAAAAATTTCCAGCCATTTGCCCTAAATCATCAAAAAGGTGAGTCTAAAGTCAGGTGTCCTAATGCTTGGAATAGGCTATTGCCACCAGTGAAGTTTAGTTTATCTCAGTTACATCTAATTTACATATTTGCTAATAAACAGAAACAACTGGATGACAGTCACACCCAAAAGCATTGTGACTGTAATAAAACATTAGAGCCTCTGAAATGAAAAGCTTGAAAGAGACATAGCAGATTTGGGGGTTCCCTGTTAAACTCGGAGACTGAGAAATAATGATTATACCATGCTAGGAATAAGAGTGGAACACTTGCTGGGTGTGGTGGTGCATACCTTTAACCTCAGTTCCTGGGAGGCTGAGGCAGGAGGGTCACTGTGAGTTCAAGGCCATCCTGAACTACATAGACTCTTGTCTCAAAAACCCAAATGAAACAAGAGTAAAAAACACTAGAAGTTCAATGTTTCCTTTCCTTTTTTTTTTTTTTTTAAAGACAGGGTCTTGCTTTGTAATTCTGGCCCTGAATTTACCATGATCTCCTGTCTCAGCCCCCCTAGACGGGGGGCTGCTGGGGTTACAGGCACCACCACACCCATGTTGGAAATACCGTATTTTTAATGCCTTTAATGCTTCTTCATACTTGGTCTTTAATTATGGTGAGGGAATTCTTCAAGCAGGCTTATGGGCTAGAATATGTACATTATTTTAGGCTGTGTCAGTTAGGGTGCAGTGTTTTTGCGTCTCTCAGTCAGTTGCCTTGAGTAAACTGTTGCGGATGTGATGGCCACGCCTCCACATTGTGGCGCCTTTCCCAGACATCCAGGTGCTGATGGGAAGCCTCGTGTACCTGCGGCAGGGCATCGAGAACTCGCCGTACGTGCACCTGCTCGATGCAAACCAGTGGGCTGACATCTGCGACATCTTCACTCGGGACGCCTGTGCCCTCCTGGGGCTCTCTGTGGAGTCCCCGCTCAGCGTCAGGTATGGAAATGGGCCCCATCTGGGAGTGGACTGTGACTCTGTCGAGAACAGTGAAACCCAAGGGGAGGTTTGTCTTCTGTGTGTTGGTAGCACAGCTTTTGGGAGATGGTAGTCGAAGCACATGAGCCTCCTGTGTCCCCAGAGCTTTTTGCATGCCGCCGAAGGGGGCTCAGAGGGTGCTGTGACAACAGGGGGCTAAATGCTGGCGCCATGGCATAAGTTGGGGCAGTGACACCAGCCTCCACACACGCTGTCTTCCTCACCAGCACCTGTCTGCACCTTAAGATGTGCTGCTGCTCGTACTTACAGTGTTCTTGTGAGCCCTAACTTTCAAGTCCCCATCTTTTTAATACTCCGGGGTAGGAAATTTGCATAAAGTACTGTAGCCTTGTGCTGTTGTGTGGAGATTGCTCTGAGCAAAAGCGCACCTGAACGTCGTGTGAGTTGTTTGAGCCGGAATAGTTACTCTTCCCCTGAAGTACAGTTTTTACTTGAGAGAATCACTAACCGACAAACCACCTGTTCACGCTCAGGTTTTGGCATTTGGTTTCTAAATGAAGGAGATACGGTGCGCCTGTTAAAGCAACTGACAGAATCTTGCCACCGTGATTAAGTTCAGTACTTGAAGGTAAAGTTGAAATCTATGAAACCTCGTACGCATGCCTGAGTTTGTCATCCTCCCTGCACATGAAGGCTTTTCAGATGAGACCGATGGTAGTATCACAGATTTTACTTTTATGGATATTATCATATAGAGCGAGACATTTGGGAGTTGTTAATTCAGTATGATTTTACAGGAGGAGGGATGGGTAGTTATTCGAAGTGTGAATCAGACCGGTGGACTGCAGTGTAGCAGGCAGCAGGAGTCAGTGGTGGGGTTTGTTGCTAAAAGCAGTAGTGTGGTGGTAAAGAGTGTCCGCAGATCTGTGGCAAGGCAGTTAAAGTGCTGCGTGTCTACGTGAGGGTATATTTTTTCTTCACTTCAGCCAAAAGAACCATCTTGCGACAGATCAAATACAAAGGAGTTTGCAAGAACCCAATTGTCTTCATTAATAAACATAGAGACTTGTAAAAACGTAGACAGTACAACTCTTATCACAAGCGTATTTTCATTTTTCATAACAATTTTTAAAAGTTAGTTATGTAATATTTTTAATTTTTAAATGAATGAATCAGTACCTTTTCTGATACTGTGTATTTCTCTTTTTTTACATTTCTAAGACGAAAAATCTTTCTCATCCTTCTGGTTTTTGTGTGTTTTTTGAGACAAGGTCTCAGTGTATAGCTCAGCTGCCCCTGAGCTAACTATGTAACCCATGCTGGCCTTGAACTCACAGTGACCCTCCTGGCTCAGCCTCCCGAGTGCTGGGATTATAGGCATGTGTCACCACACCTGGCCTCCTTAATGTTTAGGCATGTAAAAGGCTCCTGAAACAAAATGAATTTTCTAGGAAAGTAACTGTTTTAGCTCTTCTATTCATTTAATCCTCAAAGCATTCTGGTTCCCTGGTGTGTGCCAGGCACTGTGTGGCATGCAGGGAGGAGTGAGGGCCAGTCCACATTCCGCACAGCATCCCTCCTAGCATGAGATGCCCTCATGGGTGAACTGTGCAATGCTGTCACTGTCAGGTTCTCCAGGGAACGACACAGCAATGGGGATGTGTACGAGGGAGGCCCCTGGGGTCAGCCCAGTGGGGAAGTGGAGGAAGCGGTGGGGTGGTGAATGCGGCGGGGTTGGGTAGGCCAGGGTATCGCTCAGTGGCACAGCGCCTTCCATGGCAAGTGTGAGGCCCTGAGTTCGATTCTCCATGCCAGAACAAACAAACAACCTTTGCTGGCAAGCATGAGGTCCTGAGTTTATTTTTTTTTAATTTTTTTAAATTTTATTTTAAAGACAAAAGAATGGAGACATATGAACCAGAAAAGCCATAAACAATACAGAAAATACAAAGTTATACAGAATATAGTAGGGAATTAGAACTGGATGTTGTATTACATAGTTATCTTCACATTAGTTAACACAAAAACATTAAAGGAAATATCAAATTATAGATAAGATAGTAGGGAATT
>PVLD010012334.1:49721-61105 GCA_004027595.1 Dinomys branickii | reverse complement strand
AATTTGCATGTCTGTATATGGGTCCATACATCTACAATTCGAAGATATCAATGGATAAAGCAACAACTACTGTTGAGACCATATCACCTTGTCTATAGATTAGTTGTGATTGTACTATTTTCTATGATAATGGGTGTCTGTTTGTCAATATGTTTTTGTACTTTTATGTTTCTAAAATAAAAAAAATAAAAAAAAAAATGTTGGCAATCTTTGTCATACATAAGCATCAAATTATATTTAGGCATCAGAAAAAATTACAAAAATAACTTATTTACTAGCAGTGCTAGTGAGAACTTGCCTGTATGTGGACTGGGCAGGGGTAGTGGCCCTTAAATGCTGGCTACAGATGGTTTAAACAAAACTCAAATAGGATCAGAGCAGTTTTTCTTGGCATTTCGACTCCTCAGACCTTTTCTTTGGTTCCAGGTCATGGAGCCCACCCTTCCCCAGGACCCCTGTTAGCAAGCTGAGTGACCTCAGCAACACTCAGTCACGGGTGCCGTTTAAGCAGGAGGCGGACGCACAAAGAACATTTCTATGGCTCAGGCCTACGGTTTCCTAGCTGAGATTATATATTATCCCTCCCCATTCTGGTGCAAATTGTGTGAAAGTTGCTTTGGTCCCGTCAACCCAACCATGGGCCATGGCTTGCTGGGAGGGTGTGTGGGGACTCGGGCGATGGCTCCTTGTGAAAAACTGAGGCCAAAAATAATGGTAGAAAACCAGTTTGTGGCCGTTCAGTATTTCACAATTTTCCATCAACAGCTTGGGGCTGTGACTGTGAATGCTTCTTAACAGCCCCATATGCACAGCCCGGTAGCTCCATGTAACTAACACGTCATCCTGCAAGGGGGACTCCAGCTGCTTCCCAGGTACTTACTAATTTCTTTTTCTTTTCCTTCTAGGCCCCTTTGGCTTCGAGGCATACTTACTTTCAGTGCGAATAATGGTCAGGACCCCGGTGACAAAAATACTGCTGCAAAAGCAGGAAAACAACCCAAAGTAAACAGGACTGTGGCCGGCTTCCTGGGGTGAGCACAGTGTCAATAAAACCGCGTTCTCCTTGCGGCGGGGGGGGGTGGGGGGGTGGGGTGTGTTTGAGCAGGAGTTAAGGAGGCGCTCCGCGCCTGTTCTTCCTGTCCTGGAAGGCGCGGCGTCGCGGTCCCGCGGGCACTGGGCACCTCAGCCCATTAGGCAGTGCTCCGCTGCTCCACATAAAGCGCAGCTTCAGGTCAACTCTTGGGCCGGTTTTTTTTTGCCAGCTGAACACACTTTAATATGGTTGGGATTAGGATTGGTGTTCAGGGTTGGGGCCAGCAGAGTTGGTTTCCACCCTGCTTTCCGCGCCTTCGTCTTTCCTGATCCTAGAAGAAATATTCCTCACTGAAAGGAAAAAAGGCTTCCCCAGTACAGCAGTGAGAAAAGATGTTTAAATTCCTTGCACTGAAATGGGAACGGCACCAGGTGGCCGGGGGAGGGAAGAAGCGGTAGACTGAAGTAAGATGTGTTCTCCGCACGCGCCAACGTCACAGGAGACGCGCGCTGCAAGCCTGAGCTAAGAAAGATGAACAGCGCGTGAGTTCCTTGCATCTGCGTGATCGTCACAGGTGCTCTGTGCATCTGTTATGGGTAAAAGCGGCTAAGGGCGTGCAGGAAGAACCTTTGTTTAGTAGAAGAACAAAGAAGCAATTCCAGAGAACAACAGCAACAACAAAACAATATAGTCATTTGGACTAGCCTTGCTTCAGGCTTCTGTTGTACAGGAATGATAAAGGGTTTAAATAAGAGCACTGCTGTTGAGATGAACTTTCAACTGTGAGGTGGGAGGAGGCGCTTAGGGTACTTTATGGGTTGGATGCTGGCAGCGGCTCCCGCGTGCTGACTTGTCTTTGCGGCCAGCTGCTATGCCGTAGGTATGTTGCAGCTTCAAAAATTCGCAGCAGGACCGGGGAGACAGCTCAGTGGTACAGGCGCCTGCCTAGCAAGCGCAAGGTCTTGAGTTTGAGTCCCAGTACCCTCCCCAAAAAGAAAATCGGCAACAGAGTTACTGTGAGTGGACCTGTCCACCTCCTCCACCAGGAGGCAAAGGTAGGCCGGAGCAGGCCGCACAGCCTGTCCACGCCCGAGAGACAGCAGAGCTGGGACTGATGCAAGACCCTTAAGTGGGAGCTGTCCTGCCCATAGCCTTTGATGGTTGCCTTTCTATAGATTGAGATGGACACAGAATGGAAAGAGCTTCACATTTGTGTAAGTCAGATTTGAGCATCAAGGTTAGCCGGATTTTCATACCTTATGAGTGGTGAGGGAGCATGATCTTCCTCCCTTCCTCCCTCCCTCCCTCCCTCCCTCCCTCCCTCCCTCCCTTCCTTCCTTCCTTCCTTCCTTCCTTCCTTCCTTCCTTCCTTCCTTTCTCTTTTTGAGACAGAGTTTCATTATGTAGTCCAGGCTGGCCTCAAACTTTCAGCAATCCTCCTGCCTCAGCCTTCTGCATGGTTATGGCTTGGATCTAAATGTCCCCCACAAAGCTGCAGGCAGCCATGGGTGGGGCTTTTTGGAGGTGGCTGGATCTAGAGAAAGTGACGCTGGGATCAAGGATGTGACGCTGAGGTTGATTCATGGTGTGATGATAATATTAAGGGTGTCCAACCTGGGTGTGAGTGCTGCCCACGGGCAGCCTGGATGGAATATGAGGCATGGAAAGAGGGCTGCTACTGTTGCTGCTTGTCACTGGCCGCTTCGCTATTTACTGCTTCCCTGCCTTCTGCCCACCATGGCTGTCTCTCCTCTCTCTGCGATGCCCCTCTGCTGCACCACCCTGCTGTGGAGCCAGCCAGCTGTGCACTGAAACCTCCACAGACTGTGAGCTCAGCAAACCTTTCCTCCTTTACTAGGCAGGCGCTTATTCCACTGAGCTATATCCCCAGCCACTCTTTCCTCCTTTAACTTTGGGTGTGGGGTGTTTTGTCTCAGCACCAAGGAGAAAGGTGGCTAAGCCTGAGTGCTGGGGTGACGGACAGACATACGCCACCACGCTGGGCCATGCCTTGCATTCCTGACGTTTGGATTTTGTAAGTACGGTAAAGAGTAAGAGCACAAATTCACTCTTTCAAGTGTAATGCTGCAGAGACAATGCTAAGGGTGTTAACACACGGAAGGGTATGTTTTCCCAGAAGGCAAAAATACTCTCTGAGGCTCCCTGCGCAAGCTTAGAGTTGGGGAAGTAAGCCGCCTTTATTTTTTTAAAAATTTCTATTTATATTTACTTACTTAGTCATTTATTTATCTTTTGGTTTTCTGAGACAAGATGTCACTATGTAGTTCAGGCTGGCCTTGAGCTCACTACAAAGTAGCTGGCTTCAGACCGTAGCACCCCCCGACTCAGCCTCCCAAGTGCTGGGATGATGGGCATGTGCCACCATGCTCAGCTCTAGCACAGTGTTGTATAGAGATCTGCTGGCCTGTGTGCATGCTGGGAATTCTCAGGCCTTTGGATTCTGGAGCGACTTGTTTTTCTGAGTGTGGCTTGCACTTGTGAGACTCACCCCTGCGCAGGGCATACAAAGATGCTCTGTTCAGTGCTTCACCAAAGTGTCCACTGTGGGGCAGAAAGAAGTGATGAGGTTGCTGTTAGCTGTTACTGCACACTGCACCGTAAGGAATATGGCTGGTTTCTCATAGACTAACTTCCTAAAAGATGTTAGTATGTGCTCATTTAAAAGTTATCAAATGAATGTCATCAAGCATGATGGTGCATGCCAGTCATTCCAGCACTCAGGGAGGCTGAGGCAGGACAATCACCATGAATTTGACGCCAGCCTGGGCTACATATGGAACTCAAGGGTAGCCTGAACTATGCAGACTTTGTCTCAAAAAAAAGTTATTGGATAAATGAAAATAAAACGTTTTTAAAATAAGATTTTTAAAGTGATTAACCTGGAAATTCTTTTGCAATTTTTAGATTATGTTATATCTCTCTGTGTGCAGTCATAGTATCTATTCCTTTATTAATATATTTTAGAAATTTATAAATATATTTTATTACTAAAACTATTGAATGGCCAAATAAAATATAAAGCATGTTTTGATTTTTTCTTCTCCCCAAATGCATGCTAGATAAATGATCAGATTCTTTCCTCTTCTTTGATGTGTGATATGATATCATGAGATGTTTCCCTTCACTTTTTAAAAACAATTATTGGGGCTGGGGATATAGCTCAGTGGAATAAGCGCTCGCCTAAAAACAATTATTTTTTGAGACAAATCTTGCTAAATAGCCCAGGCTGCCTCAAATGTGCTAAATAGTCCTCCTTCCTCAGCCTCCTGAGTGCTGGGATTATAGGTGTGTACCTCTACACCCCACGTCTTTTGTGGGTTTTTTTTTTTTTTTTGTCTTTTTGAGAGGTCTCACTATGTGGTTCAGCCTGGCCTTGAACTCATTTTGTAGCCCAGGCTGGACTTGAACTCCAGTGATCCTCCTGCCTCAGCCTCCTGAGTGCTGGGATTACAGGCGTGAGCCACTATGCTGGGCAAATCTATTGACATTAGCATTTGAATTGCTCTGTATCTCAAAGTTATCATCAGAAATGTCTTTTGAATTACAAGATCTTTGCCATATATGATGTTAAGATCTATGTTTTAATAGATTTTTCCTTTATATTGTGGAAAAGTCATTTTCCGTTTCATGCTATCCCTATGACTAATTTAAAAACTGACAGGTGCTGGGCAGGGTGGCACATGTGTGTAACCCCAGCTACTTGGGAGGCTCATGAGACTGAGGCCAGCATGCATAAACAACAAAATAGAAAGTAGAGATGAACACACACACACACACACACACACACACACACACACACACACACACGGGACAAGTGACCACAAGCTGAAGTAAGGCCTAAGTACAGGTACATGCGTTACAACTGAATTCTTTTATTTTTTTTTATTTTTTTTTTGTCCTTTTGAGAGCAGGTCTCGCTATGCAGTTCAGGCTGGCCTTGAGTTCACTTTGTAGCCCAGGCTGGTCTCGAACTCAACAATCCTCCTGCCTCAGTCTCCCAAGTACTGGGATTACAGGCGTGCGCCACCATGCCCAGTAGCAATAGTCTTTAAATGATAACTTGACTCTTTTCAAATTGTACTAAGACACTACTGAATGGCATTTATTTTAACAGTGATATTTTATGATTAGCCTTATTAATGGTACAACATTTTCACGCATTTAAAAATTTTGTTCTAGGCTTGCTATTCACAATGTTTGATTCAGTTCAAATGAACAACTATTGAAGCCTACATGAAAGAAGGATGGCTGATGTTACATTTTTATATAACAAGCTGAGTTCATTTTAAGAGTAAAAGTTGGGCCGGGGATGTGGCTCAGCAGCACCTGGCAGGTGCAAGGTCCTGGGTTCGATTCCTGATACCCAAAGAAAAAAAGTAAAAGTTAATATTGGCATTCAAAAACCTAAATGTTCAAAGTTACTGTTGACTTAACCCATATATTGCTTAGGCCACAGGACTGCCCATGAATCTCTCTTGTCGGAGAGCAACGGATCTCTTGAACCATGTTTCCTCAGCTTCAGCTTTTTCAGTGAGTACATTTGGATGAGAGGAGAGCCATCATCCTGGTACTTGACAGCCCGGCTTCGACCTCGCTCTCTCCCAGAACTGTAAGACAGTTGCTGCTTGACGGCTGCCCGCGTCTTCTGTAGTAAGAGCGAAGCTGAAGATCTCCGGACCGGGACCTCGACTTCGGTCTCGGTTCCTTGCACCTTCCTTTCTGCTGTGTGTTCTGCTACCTGAGGAGCCGCTGGAAGAGACCGTCTAAGATGTTTCTTTTTTCTCTTGCTTCTGCTGTCTTCTTCAGGGTCTGACGACCGGCGGCACATTTCTGTAAGCCCGGCCTCGCACCTCCGGTGCCTGCAGCTCAGGGTGCCACCCCCGTCCTCCGAACTTGCTTCAGTTTAAGCTCAGCGCCTTCCTGGTTCCACCAACTCTACTTGAAAATGAATGCTTGGTACATTAGACAAAGAACACAGTGGTCTTCGCCAGGTAGGCTAAGTAGTACCTGATAAATCATCAAAGCCTAGAAGTTAGAAAAAGAAATGATAGATTAAAATTAAAACAGACTTGGCTGGGCATGGTGGTGCATGCCTGGAATCCCAGCACTTGGGGAGGCTGAAGCAGGAGGATTGTTGCGAGCTTGAGATCAGCCTAGGCTACAAAGTGAGCTCAAGGCCAGCCTGAACTGCGTAGTGAGACCCTGTCTCAAAAAAAACCCTCAAACAAATAAACAGGCTTGTTTTGTAAGCTCTGTGATGGTAGCATAACCTAGTAAAATTTGTCACGTATTTCCTGGCCCCACCGGACAGAAAGCCTTTCATTTTATTCTGAAGTTAAGTAGGTGTTCTTGGTCCGGACAAACCCAGTTCCCAGGGCTTGGTGCTGACTAAACTTACCGTTATGCTTTCAAAGAGGAAACCATCACTCCACAGCAGGACCCAGAAGCACCGAAACAGTTCATTAGTCAGTTTACTTCTGGTCTCTACAGACACTTTATGAAGTCCCCATGAAGTCAGGGAGGCCAAAGATCCTTTTGACCTACATTCCCAGACCCTGTGCCACTTACTCAGGAGACACTGGAACAATGATAGGGCTTTATCTAACTACTCTCCCTGCCGGCCTCATTAACCACCCGAGAGAAGTAAATAAATGCTGATAAGAACTTCAGAAGCCACCCAGATGGCTCAGCCCCGGGAAGCCTGGGAGGCTCCTTCCTCAGGTTCAGCGGAGGGGAAACAACCGCTTCCTCCTCGGCCTCGCTTGCTCGGGTGAGCGCACCTGGGAGCACACCTGGCGTGTGTTGGTGAATAGTGCGCCGCGTTGCTGCCGCCTCCTTCGCATAGAGAGATGGACTCCTGCGGCTCCCTTCACTGCCGGCAGGGCGATGAGAGTGATCCTCAGGACAGGGCCTGATAAGCCTTCACTCCCTCTCAGGGAAGACTGCCGGCCAGGCTATAGCTCACTGGCAAAGCATCTGCCTGGCAAGTGCAAGGCCCTGAGTTCGATTCTTGGTGTTAAAAAATAGGCTATGATCAAGTGCAGCACACGAAGGGCAGGCGACCCCCAACCCGGTTTCTCTGCTTCATGCTTTTGCTCCCTCAGGGGATAAAGTCCAGGTATTAGAAGAGAACAACCATAACATGCAGTGTCCCTGAGTGTGATTTAGGGAAACTGCATTTGGGAGGCTGAGGCTGGAGGATTGCTGGGAGTTTGAGGCCACTCTGGGTAACATAGTAAGTTCAAGACCACCCTGAACTATGTAGTGAGACCCTGTCTCAAAAATAAATAAAAGCAAACAGACCAAAGGGCTAGGAAGGTAGCTCACTAGGAAGGTCTGGATACAATTCCTAGTACTCCAAAAAAAAAAAGAAAAGGAAAGAAAAAAGAGTTAAAAACATGCTACATGAATTAGTTTTACTTTTATCCAAAATGGGTCTCATTTCATGCTTTCAAAAAGAGGACGAGAGAAGTATTTTGAATGCGTTTGTGTTTCATGCTGAGAAGCAGTGTGAGCTGGTGGGGTGGAAGAAAGGGCTTGGTGAAGACGGGCTTTCCGGCTGGAACCTCAAACTTAGCAGCCAGCGGGGATTTATGAAGGAGCCAGGGTATCGGGTGTGTGTGGAAAATGGCCTCAGACCACGCGTGAGCTGGACAGAGACGAAGATCGTTGCGGGCACAGCCAGAAGAGTGCAGGGGCAGCGGGGCGCCCCGGGGGCCGAGGCTGGGAGTGGGGTGTGTGCAGTCTGAGGGCGCAGCGGGGGCTCCGGAGCCACTGGGCGGAGGGAAAGGGTTTTAATCGTCTCATCGTTACAGTGGAGAGACGCTGGAGGCTTTCAGGTGTGCAGGACGAGAGGCAGCAGTGAGATGATGGGGAGTGGGTGGAGTCTAGGGCGGATTTTTTTTTTTTTTGTGACTGGGTCTTTTTTGTGTGTGTGTGTGGTACTGGGGATCGAACTCAGGACCCTGCGCTTGCTAGGCAGGCGCTTATTCCACTGAGCTATATCCCCAGCCCCTGTGACTGGGTCTTGCAATGTATTCCAGGCTGGCCTTGTACTCTGTAGCCCAGGCTGGCCTCAAACTTACAATGACCCTCCTGCCTCAGCCTCCCAGGGTGCTGGGGTTACCCCATGAGCCACTATTTTGGCTCTGAGCAGGTTTGAAAAGACCCCTCTGGTTACTCGGAGACACGTGCAGACGAGAGATCACTGTAGATGGGACTTGAGTGGATGACAGAGCAATGGTCTTGGTCTCTAAGGTTCTTTGTGTTTTCAAAGCTACATGAAAAGGCCAAGGAAAGTCTCTGAATGAGTGACGGAGGAAATACTCGAGCTAAAGTGGGAATGATTATGACTTTTCCGGTGTGTGAAATTAAGCCTGATTTTTAATATAATGTTTCTAAACTATAGTGCTGAATGGCCAACTATTTATTTTGGGATTTGGAAAAAAGAAATAGCAACTCAAATCACTTTACATCCAACAAAATATGTCCTTGAGAAATTAATATTAATGTGGGCTTTCTTTTTAAACTTTTTTTTTTCTTTTTGTCTTTTTGAGACAGGGTCTCACTATGTAGTCCAAGCTGGCTTTGAGTTTATTTTGTAGCCTAGGCTGGTTTTGAACTTGCTATGATCCTCCTGCCCCAGCCTCCTGAATGCTGCAATTACAGGCATGCGCCACCACATCTGGCTTTAGACTCTTAATTTTTTTGGTCTTTTTGAGACAGGGTGTCTCTATGGAGTTCAGGCTGGCCTTGAGCTCATTCTGTAGCCCAGGCTGGTCTCAGACGTGCAATGATCCTCATGCCTCAGCCTCCCAAGTGCTGGGATTACAGGTGTGCTCCACCACGCCTGGCTTTAGACTCTTAATTTTCAATTCTTTACAAGATTATTTTGGTACTTATAGCAATAGATTTAATTGGCTCCTTTTTTTTTGGTACCAGGTATTGAACTCAGGACCTTGTGCTTGCCAGGCAGGTGCTTATGCCACTGAGCTATACCCCTGGCCCTTAATTAGCTACTTACTCAAATTACAGGTTTCTCCCTGAGTTCCTCTCTTTCACAATGAAGTATGACTTAGTTGGTGAAATTACTCCTATTGGCACATGTGAAAACTCAGCCGTGAAGTCTATATAATGTTACCTGTAGGGTACAGAGATGTGTTCCCCATTTGTGGGAGTGGTTCGGTCCTGTTGTTTCAACCACAGCAAGAACAATGCCCTTGTTGTTTCTGTGGCTGGCACATCCCAGCTGATTTTCAGTTGGCACTCAGTGTAACCACAGCGGCTCTAAGAGCATTGAGCTTCCTGCATGGGTTTCCATCCAGGGTTCAGACCAGCATGGGGACAAGGATGTTCTATTTCTTTCTAGAAAACTTCAAGGCCATCTTATCTTTTCCAGACTTTTACTTAATATATATGTGTTAGAAATAATCTTTTCTCAGTTTTTAAAAATTGGTTTGGCAAGCCGGGTGTGGTGGCGCATACCTGTAATCCCAGAACTTGGGAGGCTGAGGCAGGAGGATCCTTGCGAGTTTGAGACCAGCCTGAGCTACAAAGTGAGCTCAAGGCCAGCCTGAACTGAATAGTGAGACCCTGTCTCAAAAAGACAAAAATAAAATTTGTTTTGGCAATCACAATTTCCTCGACTCCTTCTCCTTGTTCACTGCAAGAAGTGGCACCCATGTGTCCTGTCTGAGCATCTGTAAGGCACATAGAGGAGCCATGTGGGTTCTTTTATTGAGAAGACACTGGCTGGTTCCTCGCGGCTGCCACCTTCTGGGGCCTCTGTATCCATGGCTGCCAGCTCTGCTCATGACCTCAAGGAGTGAGCGGAACTTCTGTGTCACATCTGGAGAGTCGCTAATTCTTCCGCAGAGTCTTGATAGTACTGTGACATGTTCACCTAAATTTCCACCTCCTCGGGCCAAAACAAAACAAAACAAGGAAAATAAACCTTTTCAATTGCATAAGATCATTTCTTTTTTTAGACAAGGTCTCCCTATGTAGTTCAGGCTGGCCTTGAGCTCACTTTCTAGCCCAGGCTGGTCTCAAATTTGAGACTATCTTCCTGCCTCAGTCTCAAGACCTTAAAATTAGCTAGGCTTGGTGGTGCACATTCCAGCACTCGGGAGGCTGAGGCAGGAGGATTGTTCTGAGTTTGAGACCAGCTCAGGCTACAAAAATGAACTCAAGGCCAGCCTAAACTACATAGTGAGACCCTGTCTCAAAGAGACACACAAAAAAATCTTAAAATTATTTGTGGACCTCTTTCTTTCTTTCTTTCTTTCTTTCTTTTCTTTTCTTTTCTTTCTTTCTTTCTTTCTCTCTCTCTCTCTCTCTCTCTCTCTCTCTCTCTGTCTCTCTCTGTCTCTCTCTGTCTCTCTGTCTGTCTCTCTTTCTTTCTGAGACAGAGTCTTACTATGCAGTTCAGGCTGGCCTTGAGCTCACTTTGTAGCCCAGGCTGGTCTCCACCTTGCAGTGATCCTCCTGCCTCAGCCTCCCAAGAGCTGGGAAAACGGGTGTGCCACCACGCCTGGCTAAACACAACAGATTTATCTTTATGATTTCCTTAGATTGTTTCTGCCTCTCCTTTGGAGAGGAGGGCTGGGATGAGGGTAGCTAGGCGGTAGAATGTTTGTTAGCCTGTGTGAGCCTTATATATCTTAGATGTGAACAGAAAGGGTCTCGTTAGTTCAACATGGTTTGAGATTTTAAAGAATACTTAATTTTTTTTTCTTTGTACTGGAAATTGAACTCAGGACCTTGCTGTTGCCAGGGAGGCACTTGTGCCACTGAGCTATTTTCCTGGTCTAGAATATTTAATTTTTGAATTTAATTTTTAAATTAAATGTAATCTGACCCCAATCTGTTTCTGCCTTTTGAAGTCTTTTATGAGCAGGAATGTATTCCTATAAGTTTTTGTTTGTTTGTTTGTTTAACATAGGGTCTTGGTATGTAGTTCAAACTGATTTTTTTTTCACACATTCAGATCTTTTATTAAATAACAAAAATTGGATTTTATCACATTAAAGACAATTATAGTTTATAAAAAATATTGCCTTGATATACACAAAAATTTCCGGATAATGGTAATTAAAGCAACTATTTCAACCCCACCATGTCCACATCAAATTCAATCTAAATTGGTTTCATCTTGAAGTGTAATCCAATAAGACTGAAGACCAAGCACTTCAGGTCCTGGACAAGATAATAGAATACTCTTAAGCCTTCTGGGTCCTTGGACTGATTGACGTCAATAAGAGAACCAATTTTTGATGTTGTGAGAGAAATGTGTTTATCTCCAATGACAGTTTCTTTTTTTTTTTTTTTT
>PVLD010012334.1:36713-49621 GCA_004027595.1 Dinomys branickii | reverse complement strand
ACTCGAACTCCAGGAACTCGTGACTGAACTTGCCTTTGTGACCCACGTAGTAGCGCAGATAAAAGTCACTCTCCGTAGCTCGCATGGCACAGCCAAGAACAAGCTTTTCAGGACCAAAAAAAAAAATCAAACTGATTTTGAACTCACAGTAATCCTCCTGCCTCAGCCTTCTGAGTGCTGGCATTACAGGTGTGTGCCACCAGGCCTGGCATTCTACAGATGTTTTCTTGTGTTAATGTTTCAGAGAGGAAGAAGGGCTATAACTGGTGCTTCCTGGTTGGGCAGCACAGCGTTCCACGGAGTTTTAAAAATATAAATGTCAAGATACAGCTTTAGACCTATCTGTCAAATAAGCTTTAGGGTATTTCAGAAGACTTCCCAGGTGATTCTGACGTTAACTGTCGACTCCAGATTATCTTTGGGATCTCTAAAAATTTTCTTGGCGAGAATAACTTTACTTACAGAACCTTTCTTTGGCTCTGATGCCGTTTCAGGATGTCGTTAGGAAGTGCTATAAGTAAGAGAAGTGTAGTTTTTCTTTGGGTGCTTCCACAGTGTTAATAAATGATCCCCTCATTCCAGGGAGTGAACCCATTCCTGGCATCCAGCTCCCAGGTTAGTTATAATGTGATGGGATTAAACATTTCAAAACCAGGCATGGAAACCTGTCTATGATGAGCTTTGACCTTAACATTTGTACATCTGCTTTAATGATTGACCACAGCAAGCATAAGCAATTAACTATTCTTTGACAGGTTCAGAGAGTCACATACTGAAGTGATAACTATATAAAATTTCTAGTAACCAAGCTCATCGATTCTTTCTGGGCAGTTCAGGTCAGCTTTGAGCTCACTTTGTAGCCCAGGCTGATCTCAAACTTGCAATGATCTTCCTGCCTCTACCTCCTGAGTGCTAGGAATACAGGCGTGTGCCACCACGCCTGGCTCAATTCTTATATTTACTCTATGTAGTGTGGCCCAATTATTTTTTCATTTTTGGGGTGCTGGGGTCTGAACTCTGTCCCTGAGCTGCATCCCCAGCCCCCCTCTGGTCTAATTAGGCTGAGTCGTAGAAGCCATCCCATGAACTACAAACAGATACACAGCTTAGCTTTTTGTCAGCAAGTCTGCAATATCGCTGGAAGGTCAGAGAGCACCACATGTGTTCTTAACTCCCTGGGGCTGGGCTCCTTCCAAAGAAGTAAGATTGACTTTGCACTGATCATGACCTGGGACCTCACCTCATTCAATTTAACATCGTGTGCTGGGATGGTGCTGTGGTTTCCAGCTGAGCTTCTGTAGAATACTCTTTTTTTTTTTTTTTTTTTTTGTCTTTTTGAGACAGGATCTTGCTGTGCAATTCAGGCTGGTCTTGACCTCACTTTGTAGCCCAGGCTGGTCTTGAACTCACCACGATCCTCCTGCCTCAGCCTCCCGAATGCCCGTGATTACAGGGATTATAAGTGTGCGCCACGATGCCTGGCTCTTGTTCTCCGTTTTTATCCTTTTCCAGGTTCTCCCAGATTCATTGGACTTTTATTATATTTATTTATTTTTTTGAGACAGGGTCTTGCTCTATAGTTCGGGCTGGCCTTTATCTCACTAGGTAGCCCAGGCTGGCCTTGAACTCCTAGCAATGCTGCTGCTTCAGCCTCCTGAGTGCTGGGATTATAGGTGTGCGCCACCATGTGCAGCTCACTGGACTTTTAATATCATAAATACTTATCACAATATATTGTAAAGGTCTCTTTCTCTGCTATCCTTAGCAGACTACAGTTCCATGAGGGTAAGATCACATCTACCTCCTGGCTGTGCGACTATCAGTCTTGTATGTGGTCCACAGTGATTGTGTAATAAATAGATACTTAGCTAAAACGAATATCTTCATCATATTTTAGGTGATAAAATAAACACTGAAGGGGAATTTAGAAGAGAAGATATTAAAATGTGAACTAGAAGAAATGTGCCCCCCAGTCCTGACTGGGGACCCACCGCCTTTGCCCTGAGCTGCGCCTCCAGCCTGCTCCTGTTTTTTTGTACCGAGGATCAAACTCAGGACCTTGCACTTGCAAGGCAGGGCTGGGTCACTGAGCTACGTCCTGGGCCCTCTAGCCATTTAAAAAATGCTTTTTTTCTCTCTTTTGAGAAAGCACTAAGTCACTACATCGCCTAGGTTGAGCTCAAAGTTTCCATCCTCTGGCTTTAGCCTCCTAGAATGCAGGGATGACAGGCTGGAGCCATTACGCCCAGCTAAAATGCATCTTTTTGAGGCTGATGAGTAGTGTCTTGGTGTCAGTTAGCTCATCCTAACTGAACCCTTATCATGTGCAAAGTAGTCTTGCAGGACAAAAAAAAGTCATGTATTCTGCAAGACACAATTTCACCGAGGAAATAAGGCATGCGTAACAAATATAACAATTCAGAATAGTATATGTAAGTTTTTATATGAATATATGAACATTAGACATTTTTCATAATTATACTTCTTAAGTTGAAAAAGATTTTGCTACATTTAAAAAAGTTTGTACCATTTTATTATTATTATTATTATTTTGTCTTTTTGAGACAGGGTCTCCCTATACAGTTCAGGCTGGCCTTGAGCTCACTTTGTAGCCCAGGCTGGTCTTGAACTTGCAACAATCCTCCTGCCTCAACCTCCCGAGTGCTGGGATTACAGGTGTGCGCCACCACTACCGGCTACTTAAGTATTTTTTGTTTGGCTGCAGTAAATGTAGGCAGAATCTGAGAGATCTTGGGAATCTATGTAAATATGCTCAGAAGAATGTTTCTTCAGAAAGTGAGTTATTGGAAAAAAGATATCACTTAATATGATTCCTTTGCCTGGAATTCCAGCACGCTCCTGTGGGTTTTCTGATAACAGCAGTGGTCTGTGAAAGACCATTTTAATTTGACAGTGTTGAGTAAAATCATATTGGGATGTATTTTTTACAAGCTCTGTGTTTTCTTGATTCTCCAGTGAGGCAAAAATAATACTCTCTGTGCATTTCCCCTTCTCGTATTCGTCTTGAGCAGGTGGACGACCTGTCCCCGCTCACGCCCATTGTGGCTGTGGACTGCAGTAGCTGGGATGCACACGTTTTCAAATCTTGCTTCTCCACCCCTTTCCCTCGAGGTCCTCTCCTCTCCTCTCATGGTTGATGAGGTGGTGGCCCTGGATGGAAACAGTCCCAAGTCCTTCCTTGAGCCTCAGTGCTCCAAGCACAAACCAGACTGTCAGCCACGCCGCGCTGTTACCTGAGAAATAGCAGATGCTGCAAGGCTGAGGTTCCCTTCTGCCTCTTGGGGTGTTTCTGTGAAGACAGCATGGCGGCTGCAGTTTGCATGCTCAGTGCAAGTAGGTACTGTGCTTTTATCCCCGGGCTTTATCAGGTGCTCTGCATCCCTCTCACGGGAAATTGTATTTTTTCCAAACTTTAAAGTCTTCATAAATCCTTGCCCAGTTTGAAGGCACACCTCATTTTCCATGTGCTGTGAAGAACTTTGTGAGTTATTGACAGGTGAAAATTGCAGGGAGTTGTGTCAAGCAGCTCTCCATCACTGTGACCCAGTAGCTGGGCAGATGCAGTTTGAAGGGCGAAGGTCGACTCTGGCTCACAGCTGCAGAGGTGTGAGTCTGTGGCTGCTCGGCATTGCTGCTCTTGGGCCTGTGGTGGGCAGAGCCCCACAGAGGGGTCATGTGGTGGAGCGAAGCTCTCACCAGCGGGCAGCCAGGAAGTGAAGGGAGGGAAAGGAAGGAGCCCGTCCCCATCACCCCTGGCGGCATGCTCACCCCCACGGACACAGCTTTGTCTATGGCCCCGCCTCAGAATTGCTTTCACTTCCCCACTGTGTCTTTGGCTGGCAACCAAGCCTGCAGCCCGTGAGCCTTTGGGGGACATTAGAGATGCAGACAAGCCATAGCAGTCATTAGATGAAAAGAGACATTACATGTAAACAGACTTCGATGCTGTGGTTTGGGGTTTCTGCAAGGGGAACAGTACAACACAGGACACATATTTTACAAGATTATTTATAATAGTCACCCAAAGAATCATATACAAAGAGAGCGCAGGAAATCTGCTCACACACTAAATACCAAAGAATCCTGCTGAGGCCCTGAGTCCCATAGCAATGTCCTGCATGAGTCCATCTGGAGGCCTAGAGCCCATGACAATGTCTCAGGCAGGCCTGTTTCACGGATCTGCGCTGGGAAAGCCCAGAGTTCAGTGGTGGAAGCTAGAAAGCTTGTGCTAGCAGGACAGAGGATCTGTGCTGGCAGGCTGAGGGGTCTGCAACTGAGCCAGGAGCAGTGCTCAAAGTAAAAACTAGGACTCTCCCAAAAAGTACCACAGCCATCCCCAGCAACAGTGAGGTCCCGAGCTCCACCGACAATGAGGAAAGCTGAGGTCCCACCAGGGAAGCCAATGCAGCAAGCTTCTCCAGGAGACTGGCAGTGCACCATCTTCCCCTCCGGAGCCAGGAAGCGATACTCAGAGTGAGGACCAGAGCTCCCCCAAAGTGAACCAAAGCCACTCTCAGCGACATCAAGGTCCTGAGCTCTCTGGATGATAACAGCCGAGTTCATCAGGAGCCGAGCAAGACAAGCTCCTCCAAGAGAACCAACAGCTCCTTACAGCTTCTAACAGCACCCAGCAGCTTCTGCCAGCTCCTGACAGCCTTCTGACTTCTCCAGGTCTGCCTCTTACGCTGCTGGCAGCAATCCTCGGGGGGCCTCCCACACCCAGCACCACGCTGGTTCAGTTCAGCTGGGGATTACAAGTTGACCACCAGTTGTCAATGCACCACAGATGTGCCAAAAGTTTTTTTTTCTTTCTTTCATTCTTTTTTTTTTCTTTGTCTTTTTGAGACAGGGTCTCGCTATGTAATTCAGGCTGGCCTTGAGCTTACTTTGTAGCCCAGGCTGGTCTCAAACTCGCAATGATTCTCTTGCCTCAGCCTCCCGAGTGCTGGGATTACAGGTTTTTCTTTCTTTTGAGACAGGTCTTCTATGTAGTTAGGCTGGCCTTGAACTCACTGTGTGGCCCAGCCTGACCTCAAATTTATGGTGATCCTCCTGCCTCAGCCTCCCAAAGGATGGGATTACAGGGATGCGGTATATGCCAGGGTTATTTTTAATTTTTGAGAGAGGGTCTCTCTAAGTCACTAAGTTGCGCAGGCTAGGCTTGAATTTTCAGTCCTCTGGCTTCAGCTTCCGAGAATACTGGGATTACAGGTATGGCACAATACCCAGCTAGGATTTCTTCATATTAAAAGAGTGTGAACCTAAAGGGAGAGCTCCAGTAGACAGTTTGGGGATTGGAGGAGGGCCATTGTCTTCTTTCCTTCAGTTGGTTTTACAGTGCTGGTAAGTGAGATGCACATAAACTCCAAGAGCATATTTTCTTTTCTTAAATTAAAAACTTAATTTAGGGCCAGGGATATAGCTCAGTGGCACAGCGCCTGCCGGGCAAGCACAAGGTCCTGAGTTCAATTTCTGGTACCAAAAAAAACAAAAGCAACCCCCCAACCCTCTTGAATTTAATTATCTGGGTCATTTATATGTCATGTAGTTCAAAGCTCAACAGATCCAACAAGCTGTAATTTGAGAAATCTCCTTCACACACTTGTTCTTGAGACTTTAGAGCTCCCCACTAGGGACCCTGGTCCTTGCTTTCTCCAGAGGTAGGTTTATAAGCAGTGCTGTGAGCCCGTGGTGACAGTGACGTCCACACAGCTCGGCCGTTATAACTTGAAAGCAGATGTAGACAGTACCTAAATAAAAGGCGGGTGGCTGTGTGACAATAACACTTTATTCAGAAGATCAGCTGGGCAGCGGGACTTGGCCCGTGTGCCCGGGACTGTCAACACCCGTCCTAAGGCGTCGAGTAGCGTAAGGAGTTAGTTTCTCTTTTATGAAATTAGAGTGGTGTTGGCCATACCGTGAGGAAACTGAGAAAACAGAACATGGGTACTCAGTTTTCTACATGACTAATTCTCTGGCAAACCGTGGCGGAGAGCCCGTGGGACAGTGCCTTGCAATTGATGCCAATAGGTCCACTAGAAGCTGCGCGCTGTTTTCTCTGCAAATGGCAGGCAGTAGTGCACGCGGAACAGCCGCAGCCGTCTGCAGGGCCTCGTGACTCCCCTCGGGCCCGCTGCTGAAGTCTGGACCCCCTCAGCCTCGCGCGTCCTCTGACTCCCAGCGTGTCCCATGCTCGGGTTCCCACGACTGAGTTGTGTCCATAGACGTTTGCAGCAAACCCCGCCTATGTTAACAATTTTTATAAGCTCTTCTCGGTAAGCGGGAGCCTAGTGGATCAGGAATGACAGACACTTCTTGTTTGCGTGGGGTGTGCATAAGAAATTTCGGGGTGAAAATCAGGGTCCAGAAACATCAGTGACTCAAGTGCAGTTGCGTAACACCGCGTCCAGGCCAAGACGCAGGAGGGACGTGGGGAGGGCTCCCGGGCTAAGAGGACAGCGTTGGCCTCAGCCGAAACTGGGAAGTGTGCCTTGCTTATCTTTCCGCCTTGTCCTCTCTGTGCTTTTATTTTCTACAAACCTTCTGGTCTTTGCCTTGTGCTTTTATATCTTTTTTCTGGACAGATTTAGGGCTGAAAGAGGGAAACGTTAAAGCTTAAGTAGTCGGTCTCGTTTCTGGTTCGCCCTTCAAGCAGCAGCTTACACTCGAGAGAAACCTCAGCCGCTGCAGATTACAGTCAGCTCCTCGGATTACCTGTGAGTTTTATTTATTTATTTATTTTTAAAAATTTTTTTCTTTTTTTTTTTTGCGGTACTGGGGATTGAACTCAGGACCCTGCGCTTGCTAGGCAAGCGCTTACTCCACTGAGCTATATCCCCAGCCCTACCTGTGAGTTTTAGATAGTCTCTATTTTTAGGTGACACAAGGGTGATTTTTCCCTTTAGGAAAACTGACCTCTGCCTTCCGCAGATATTTTCACTGGATAACGACCCTCCTGTTTGGGCTTTACACCCATCTGTGTATTTTACCGGTCACGAGCCCCTGGAGTACAAAAGTGTTTTAGGAAAAGAGTAACCCAAGGCCTTTCTGTGGCCTTTCGTCCCAAATGAGGCCAAGAAAAATAAAGTGCTTTACTCTTTAATCAGTTGAAATACCGATGGCTGAGAAAACAAGAGTGTTTTCTGCTATTGTAAAGGAAAATAAAGTGTTTACCCGTTGGGACACTACATCTCCTTCACCGAGCCTCTCTCCTGCCTTTTTGTCTTGTTTTCTTTGATGCAATCTTTCTCTTATCTGAGCAAACACTGTTCTTGGTTTGACTCCTACTGTTGGCACAGACGTGAGGGTGGCCCTGCCTTCTAGCCTGGGTTCTGACTGTTCAGGTAGAAGTTTGAAATGCAGTTCTTTTTCTTTATTTTTTATTCATCCTACTTCTCTATCACCTAACTCCTTTATAGCTTTTTTAAACACCTCACAAAACGGGAAACCCTTCTGGATACAGGGAATTCTCTGGTAGGCGGATAAGAAAGAGCTATTAATAGAGGTAAGTTTCACGGTCTAGTATTTGGCTGGGTGAAAGATGCTATTAAAGCAAGACAACTTTTATTGAGTGTGATTAAAGTTAGAAAAGCGTTTCTAGCATCTGCATAAGAGAAAAATCCGAAGGTGTCTATATCTGTATGTTTGTGATGAAATTCAGAGGACAAATATATGTCTAAAGCTATACATCAAAGCAGAAGGCATTTTGTGAGTTTGCAAAGGTCTGAGAATTGCAACAAATGCTGCAAACGTCAATATATATCTGAACTTTTTTTTTTTTGTCTTTTTGAGACAGGGTCTCACTACTGCAGCTCAGACTGGTCTTGAGCTCACTTTGTAGCTCAGGCTGGCCTCGAACTGACAAGGATCCTCCTGCCTCAGCCTTCTGAGTGATGGGAGTACAGGTGTGCGCCACCATGCCTGGCTCTAAACACTTTCATCAAGAAACCGGTATGGAAATCCAAACAACTAATTTGAAGATAACAATATGCAGTATAACAACCACTGGTGAATTCCTACCATTTTGTTTAGTGAAGCTCTATATCATTTCTAATGTGTTTTTTGTTTTACTTTGCTTTCTCTTTAACGGTCTGATCAATCTTCCATTCTTACATCTGGTGATCTGCGTACCTTCATTGACGATAACAGTATGTAATATAACAGCCACTGTGAATCCCCATCACTCTGTTTTCAAACCCTGTATCATTTTTATAGATTTTTGTTCATTTTTGTATACGTTGTTGTTATTTTGTTTTTTTTTAATTCTCTTTAAAAAAAAGAGAGACCAGTATGGAAAGCTACAAGATTTCCTGAGAGAATTCCAGTGTCTTCCAGTTTTTGACACTCAGGAATTTCTCATTCAATTTACTATTACTTTTGCTGTAAATCAGAAATAATAGAACATGTTAGATAAAATAAAAGATGAGATTTTTTTTTCCCTTTTTTTGGAGACAGGTTCTCACTATGCAGTTCAGGCTGGCCTTGAGCTCACTTTGTAGCTCAGCCTGGTCTCGCAATGATCCTCCTGCCTCAGCCTCCTGAGTGAGTGCTGGGATTACAGGCCTGCACCACCACACCCAGCAAGATGAGATGTTTGTTAAAATGCATGTTTTTGTTTTGTTTTGTTGTCTTTTTCAAGACAGGGTCTTGCTATGCAGTTCAGGCTGGCCTTGAGCTCACTTTGTAGCCAGGCTGGCCTGGAACTCACAACGATCCTCCTGCTTCAGCCTCCTGAGTGCTGGGATTACAGGTGTGTGCCACCACACCTGGCCTGTTAAAATACTGAAAAAATAATTTTCTGCTTGATGAGGACAAAGCTGAAGAACACATTTCTATCTGGGGTAGTCTGTTTACTGAAAACATGAAATCACAGAGGTGAGCGGCTGAATTCTCACCGCCATTTGCTGTCTCTACAATACAGTAATGAAGGATACAGTTGCTTTTGAAGTACCTTGCATTGATTTGATAGATTCTGACGGCATGTTAGCCTGGCCCTTTGCCAGATACTTCAGGATCCTGTGGGGGAGATTTTGCCCATCTCTTTACCATCTGTCCTGCCAAGATTGAATTGCAAAGGGCTTCTCACTCCCAACCAATGCAGTACTGGGTACGAGGGGCTAATGGGAGTGAACTGGAAGCATCCAAGTATTTTGGACAATGTTGTAGATGTTTCTCTTTCTTAAAAAAACATATGCAGTCAACTTAAAAGTCTAAGAGAATATAAATGTTTTCTAATAAAAATAGCTAGAAGCTGGGCGTGGTGGCATATGCCTGTAATCCCAGCACTCGGGGGATGCTGAAGCAGGAGGATCACTGTGATTTTGAGGTTAGCCTGGGCTACAGAGTGGGTTCAAGTCTGTTTTGTAACTCCTTGCACTCTGAATCGCATGTTTTTTGCACACTATATCTCTTATCCAGTCAACCACCCAGAAAAGAGGTTCTTTTTTATCCTGGGTATCCAGGGAAAGCATCAGATTCAAGTAAATTTATTTCTTAAGGTTACGCAGTAAGGAATGGTTGCAGCAGAGGTTCCAACCTAGGTGTGCTTGTCTCTATAACACTGCTTTGTTGTCCTTAATGTAGCGAGTTTATTTAAATTAGTAGTATTCTCACCTGGGCCACTACTTGTTTAACTTTGCCAGATGACAGCAGTAGACTGTTTATGAATGGCAGAGAACCGCCTTGATGAAGTCTTGCTTAATAAAGAGCCCAGCGTGGTGGCGCACACCTGTAATCTCAGCACCCGGGAGGCTGAGGCAGGAGGATGGTTGCAAGTTCAAGACTAGCCTGTGCTACAAAGTGAGCCCAAGGCCAGCCTGAACTGCATAGCAAGACCCTGTCTCAAAAAAAAAAACAACAAAAAAAAAAACAACAAAAAAAGGCTTGCTTAAGAGTGAAAAGGGCAGGAAAAAGTGTAACGGACTTGCGTTTCTACCACTGCAGGAATTCAGGGGCTGGCAGCCGGGAGATTTATAACTATGATTCTGACTGTGTGCAGACCGGGTGTCACAGGCAGTACCATGGCTTTCTTCCGGTCACTGTAACACGTCAGCGCTGCTTGTGGTGGTTTAATAGCCATAGCATAAAAACATGTCACTTTCAGAAGACGATGGACACAGAATGACATCTTCCCCCCCCCCCAGGTGCTTATAGATTATGGATTTATAGAAGTAGAAACAGTTTAGAAAAACTCATGTCTCTGTAATCAGTATTGCTTCAGAGTTTAAAACACACTGACGAACAGTAATATTTCTATTCATTTTTGTAAACGTTTTAGCTGTGTTCAGGCTGGAAAAAATATAGCTTTTCTCTTTGGTGTTTATTTCAGGTACAGAAGCAATAGTACAGTTGGCACAGCTAATTGTAGCTTTTAAAAAATCAGTGAAGGATTTGTGTCTCAAGTTGGAAGAAAGATGATCAAAATCTCCCTCTCTCTCCTCTCCCCTTTCTCTGTCTCTCCGTTCTGGAGATGAAGCCCAGGGTCTCACACATGCAAGGCGATTGCTCTACATCTTTGGCCCTTTTGAGTTTTTCTTTTGAGGCAGAATCTTGCTGGGTTGCCTGGGCTGGCTTCAAGTGTAATTCTCTTGCCTCAGCCTCCTGAGTAGCTGGGGGTGAGCCACTGTACCTGATTGTCCTTCTCTCTTATCAGATTATGACACATCCTTTGGGTCCCTCTTGCTGTTCGCTCCGTCCTATTATTGGTACCGCTTCTGCCATAACCCTTTGTACAATCCGCCTCGCCCAGCGTGGCGTGGTGCTCTTTAACAAGTAGCTTAGTTTTGAATAAGGCTGACTCACAAACATGGCATGAACCTCTTTCTCCAGAATTGTGTTTTTTTTTTTTTTTTTCTTGCGGTACTGGGGATTGAACTCAGGACCCTGCGCTTGCTAGGCAGGCGCTTATTCCACTGAGCTATATCCCCAGCCCTAATTGTGTTAATGAATGGTGATTGCTGGCTCGAGTGTGCAGTCCTTGCGTCTTTTAACTTCCCTGATCTTCTGCAGGCCTTTTCCTGCCTCTCCCCGGGGTCGCCCCTCTGTTCCTGAGGGGAAAGGTCTAGGCTGGGAGCTCCCCGAAGGCTGTCACACCCCCAGCTACATCGTGTCAGCACTGAGTTCTTCCTCTGAGCCGGTTTTCTTCTTCGTAAACTCTTTTCTTTTCTTGTTTTCCTTTATTTGGTAGTCTTCTTCTATAAGAAAGTCAGAAAATGTCAGAGTTAACCATTTGGAAAAAGGGGAATGAATTCTGGTTACAGAAGGATTTGAGTACTGAATATTATAGCTTTTCCTGTTGGCCAGGAAGGAGCTTACACGGAGGGAGAGAGAAAGGAGAAATGTGAGAAGAAATTGACCGCTAGAAAGAGAAGGCTGAATATTCACTTTTTGCTAGATAGTGCTTTTGAACAGTATCACTAAAGACTCCCTTTGCGAGGTGTGACCCATCTGAAATATCTGATCATTTAGATTGGTGTTACAATTAACTGTGTACATAAAAAAGTCATTTGGAAAGACAGAGAAGGTCTGGGCGTGGTGGCGCACACCTGTAAACCCAGCACTTGTGAGGCTGAGGCAGGAGGATCATTGCAAGTTCAAGACCAGCCTGGGCTACAAAGTGAGCTTAAGGCTACCCTGAAATGCATAGTGAGACGCTGTCTCAAAAAGCCAAAAATTCCCTAAACCAAACCAAATCAAATCAAACCAAACCAAACCACAAAACAAACAAACAAAAAGATAGATCAACAGAGAAAAGTATACCATTTTTACTAGTATGTATTATTTGACTGAAAAATATTAACTTTTTTGTTTTCTTTTGGACAGGAACTTGGTATATAGTTCAGGCTGACCTTAAATTTACAATCTTCCTGCCTCAGCCTCAGTCTCCTAAGTGCTAGGATTACAAGTGTTCACCACCACGCCCAGTTCATGTCCTAAATATTTTTTAAAAATATGTGTGGTTTATTTATTTATTTATTTTGGTCTCTTTGAGACCGGGTCTCGCTATGCAGTCAGGCTGGCCCTGAGCTCACTCTGTAGCCCAGGCTGTCTTCAAACTCGCAAGGATCCTCCTGTCCCAACCTCCTGAGTGCTGGATTATGGGCATGTGCCACCACGCCCAGCATGTGCTAAATATTTTAAGGGCTGAGTAAGATTTCCTCCCATGTCATCTGTAAAGCAAAAATAGGAGAGTTTATTTTCCATGTCGAAATTGATTTTAGTCATTTTAAAGTTTTCTTTGATTTTTCAGAAACCATGGTTACTGGCAATATAAGGACTGAAACAGATGCATATTTATTTTATTTGTAACCATAAGAAGTTTAAAATATCATGCAAAGTTACTTAAAGTGACTGACCTATCGAAAGTTTTTGCATTACTTTAATAGCAACTGTTTTGTAACCTATGAAACATGAAAAAATTCCATTTTCAGAGTTTGGTTTAATACTTGAAAGCTAATTCATTTAAAAACATCTTTGAAATACAATCTCATTGAGTAAATGGTACCAGTTGCAGTTTTTGTTTAACTTATAAAATTTTCAAGTTTCCTATTTAGATGTTTTAGTCCTGACACCAGTTGGAAATAGCCAGGCATGGTGGGGCGCACTTAGAATCCCAGAACTTGGAGGCTGAGGCAGGAGGATCACCGCAAGTTTGAGACCAGCCTGGGCTATAAAGTGAGCTCATGGCCGGCCTGAACTGTATAGCGAGACCCTGTCTCTAAAAGACAAAAAGTAAATAAATAAATGGCACCAGTTAGAGGCTTGAGCCACTGAGCTATACCCCAGCTCCAGTCATCACAGTGTGTGTGTGTGTGTGTGTGTGTGTGTGTGTGTCTATGTCACACATATCTACCATTTCTGCTGAATTGTGTGTGTGTGTGTGTGTGTGT
>PVLD010012334.1:0-36613 GCA_004027595.1 Dinomys branickii | reverse complement strand
TATTTTTATTTATTTATGTATTGGTACTGGGAATCAAACTCAGCACCTTGTGCTTGCCAGGCAGGCACTCATGTATTTATTTATTTATTTATTTATTTTGGCCGTACCAGGGATCGAACTCAGGACCCTGAGCTTGCTAGGCAGGCGCTTATTCCACTGAGCTATATCCCCAGCCCTCATATATTTATTTATTTATTTATTTATTTTTGAGGTTTTACATTTAATAAAGGAAGGAAAAGGGGCCTGCTCTGCAGAATGAGAGCACGCAACTGAAAGAGAGAGCTCCCGGATATCTGTGATTGACAGGCCACACCTAATCTTCTGCATCAGTCTGGGTACTTACACACACACATACACACACATACACACACACACACACACACATACACACACATACACACACATACACACACAGAAATTTTTTTTGAGACAGGGCCTCACTGTGTAGTTTAGGCTGCCCTAGAACTTGCTTACGTATGTGTTTGGTTTTTCGCCTCGCTATGGCTCCCGCCTGGTTGCTGTCTCATGTATTTATTTATTTATTTATTTATTTATTGGCGGTACTGGGGATCGAACTCAGGACCCTGCGCTTGCTAGGCAAGCGCTTATTCCACTGAGCTATATCCCCAGCCCTCACGTATTTATTTTTGAGCCAGGATCTTGCTAAGTATTTCAGGCTGGTCTTGAACTCACAAAGATCCTCCTGCCTCAGCCTCCTGACTTTATAGGCATGTGCCACCACACCTGGTCAATTAAAAGCAATGTTTTAAAATTAGGTTTTATTGATACATTTTAAATATACATAATGACCACATTCATCATACATGGAGAATTTGTGCCTGTATAGAATACAACTTTTTTCTTGTTGTTTTTTGTTTTTTGAGACAGGGTTTCACTATGCAGGTCAGGTTGGCCTTGAACTCATGGCTTTCCTCTTGCCTCAGGCTTCCAAGTGCTGCAGTTACAGGCATGAGCCACCATGCCTGGCTCACCTGACCAATTTTGGATTTTTAAAACAAAATCGTGGCTGGGGATATAGCTCAGTGGCTTAAGTGCCTGCCTGGCAAGCACAAGGTCCTGAGTTTGCTCCCTGGTACCGTAAAAAAACAAAAAACAAAACAAAACAAAAACAAAAACATGGGAATAACTAAGATGTCTCAGAATAGGAAATAATAGAGGTAAACATTCATTTCAGTCCAAGGAAAATAAAAGACGTAAAAGAATTGTTCCTCAGGAATAACTACCATTTCTGATATCACCTTTTTCTTTTTTTTTTTTTTACTACTGGGAATTGAACCCAGGACCTTGCGCTTGCCAGGCAGGTGCTTGTGATGTTGAGCTATATCCCTGGCCCCTCCTTTTTCCTCATTGCAGAAAAGCTTGTGGTGATGCAGACATATTTATGAAGAAGCTTCAGATTGGGAAGGTTTTGTTAAACACTTCCATGTCTGATAATGACTACGGGCTAAAATTGATTTACATTTCACTCTTTTCCAGTTACAAATCTTATATACAGGTAGGAGCAAGATTCCAAAGGCTAAACCATCGACGTTTTTACATAGAGAATACTGTGCTTCTACCAGTGAAGAATTACAGTTGACAAATATTTTAATAGGCCTGGAAATACAGTTATTTAAAATGCTCCTGTTAAATGATAAAATGATATTTATTTATTTTAAAGACAAGATCTTGCTAAGTATTCCAGGCAGGATTTAAACTCACTGTATAGCCCAGGCTGGCCTAGAACTTACAGCGATCTTACTGCCTCAGCCTCCTTGATGCTGGGATAACAGGTATACACTACCATGCCCTGCCAATTAAACAACTTTTATTTATTTATTTAGTCTTTCTGAGACAGGGTCTCGCTATGCAGTTCAGGCTGGCCTTGAGCTCACTTTGTAGCACACGCTGGTCTTGAACTCACAATGATCCTCCTGCCTCAACTTCCTGAGTGCTGGGATTACAGACATGCGCCACCACACCTGGCTTAAAACAACTTTTATATGTGTCAAGTTTTAAAATTATTCCTTCATCAAATCCATATAGGAATGGCCGGGGATGTAGCTCAGTGGCACAAACTCCTGCATGGCAAGTGCAAGGTTCTGAGTTTGATGTTCAGTACCAAAACAAAACAAACAAACAAAAAATCCGCATAGACAGCTTGTGGTATTACATATAGAAAGTCATTTTAGGTGAGGGTGAGGATCCAGGCTTTGCCTGAGTGAATTACCCCCGCTGTCTGTGATTCTCCTATGGTACCTTTAATACCAGGGCTGTGGCCAGATTCACTTCTGCCCTGGGAAGTCAGCTGATCATGCTCAGATCTGTGGACTCTGGGAAGATTCAGACTAACACTGATGCTGAGTGGAAAACTATGACACAATTGTGGAAAAAACCCCCAGGAACAGCCACTTTGGGGATGCTTTTCAGATCACATAAGACATTTGAAGAGCATCACCACTACACACAAATTTGCACGCGATTAGTACACAGTTTTTCCCAAGTGGGGTCTTACTATTTTGTCCATTGTTTTTTGTTTTCATTGGTTCTTCTTTTTTTTTTTTTTTTGGTCTTTTTGAGACAGGGTCTCGCTATGCAGTTCAGGCTGGCCTTGAGCTCACTTTGTAGCCCAGGCTGGCCTCAAACTCATAGTGATCTTCCTGCCTCAGCCTCCCAAATGCTGGGATCATAGGCATGAGCTACCACACCTGGCTATTTTCTATTTTTAATACATAGGAAGATAATGCACATATAAAATATTTGGGGAAAATATTAGTTGTGTTTGTAAATATTGCTATTTAGTAGAAGTATCAACTGCAGGAAGCAAAACCAGCAATTTTATTCAACTAATAATTTATTTTCTGAAACATATATTACATAGTTTTGAAAATATGCTTGTAGCCAAGTGTGGTGGTATATACCTATAATCTCATTGCTCATGAAGCTGAAGCAGGAAGATTGCCATGGATTCAAATCCAGTGAGTTCAAGACCAGCCTGGATTGCACAGAAAGACTATCTAAACAAACAAATAAACAAACAAACAAACAAAACAAAACAAAATTCTTTCAAATCAAGATTTCTGGGTTCAATGATCCTGGTGATATTTGTATTATTCCCAATAAATAAACACATTAAAAGGTGTCTTAGTTACTTTTCTCTTGTTGCTGAGATAAAATACCTGACACCCAAAGTTAAAGGGGGAAACGTTTATGTAGCTCACAGTTTGTGGAGGTTTCAGTCCATACTCAGCTGGCTCCAAGGCAGGGTGGCACGTGGCAGAGGGCAATAGTTCATGGCGGAGGAAGAGACCAAAAGCAACAGCAGCAAAAGGGGAAGGGTGGGGGGACCAAGCCTCTTCCTCCCTGTTGTGTGTAGGCTACCTGCCCCAGGGCGGGTGTCAGACGCACACTCCCTGTCCCAGCACTAGACAACGAACCAGTCACAAACTCTAGATTCAACTCCTTCACTAAGCCCACCCCCCATAACCGCATGAGGTTTTGGGGGACACCCAGACACAAACCGTAACAAGAGCATATCTGAAAGCCATTTCCGCAGATCTAAATTTTCATAAAAACCCAAGATTGAGGACGGTGGGTAGAGTTTTTGAAAAACACTGAACCCAAGGGCTGAGTATAAAATCTAGACCGAAAGTAGTGTTGTGGTTGTGAAAAACTGACTGTAACCCATGCCCTGAGACAGTGCAAACGCTTTTCCAAATGTATTTTACAGAACATGTCTACACCCCAAACGGGGGCTATGTTCAGAGACATTCCACAGGAAACTGACTTCTTCGAGCACTAAGAGATTAGAGCAGAACAGGATAGAAAACAGACCCGAGCTCTTGGGCAGATGAGGGTGTGCCTCCGCTTATACAAAACATATTTTCTAACAACATAGGGATTTAGGGGTCAAGGTGAAGACACCCAGCGTTTCCACTATCCAGGGGAAGTGTGTTCCGGTTCACGGCATTTGCGATGCAGCTGTCAAGGAGGGACGAGCTCAGGGACACTGGGCTGCGCTGGATTGAGCCCTTAGCTTTAGCTTTCCAAAGTCAGCCCAGTGCATAGCATCAACTTGGAGCAAACATAAAGCAAGGAAAATAGAGAAAAAAGGATACAAACGAGGAAAAGTGAAAGGAAGCATGGGAGAGAGGAGGAAGGGAAGGAGTGGGACAAACCAGAGAAAGGACGCGTCTGTCCTCTGCAAACTACGTTTCCTTCCTGAGCACCCAGTAGCTACAAAAATCACGGTCTAGAGGATGGTGACGTGAGTTCCAGTTTCTTACAAATACCAGCATTTATTTTTCAAAAATGGCTTTTAGAATTAATGAAAACTGAGCTATAACTGAATGGAACTGACAGTTATGAAGCAGAGCCACACATCTCGGAGCACAGGACTTCGTGTCACTGAATGTCACCTCTGTCCACGCTGCTGTCCTCAGCAGTTTCTGGGGAGTGTCCTTTAGTCTGTGCAAAGACTCAGTGGCAACACCCATAGCCTCGTCACCCCACTAGAGACGCTTCTGTGCTCTGCTCGGGCTCTGAGAGGCAGGTTTGGGTGCTGCAGGTTCGGAGCCTCTGCTCCCAACACACAAAGCAGTGACAAAACCCTTGGAGATAGGGCAAGATTATTTTCAGGTTAGCTGGACGGGGTGGATTCTCTGCTGGGAAAACCTTGCCACTAGTATTTAGGGCTGAAAGGGGCAGAACTTGAGCAGCTGCAGTATGAGTGGATTTTCTGGGTAGCTGGTCTTTAACTGAAGAATGCTAGACGAAAGCCCTGTGATTCTAGCAAGAAGTACACAGGTAAATGCAAATGTCTTCACAAGGCAGCAAATGTTAATGTCTGTTTTTCTTCCTCTCTCTCTCTCTCTCTCTTTTTCGGTCTGTTTGAGACAGGGTCTCACTGTGCAATTCTGGCTGGCCTTGAGCTCACTTTGTAGCCCAGGCTGGTCTCAAACTTGCAATGATCCTCCTGCCTCAGCCTCGCAAGTGCTGGGATTACGTGCGTGTGCTCTGTTTTCTCTTTCTTTGTCTCCGCAAGTCATACATTTTCTGGCAGTAAGTCAGACTCTGTTTTTGGTGTTTTGAAAGAGTCTCGCTATATCATGCAGGCTGGCCTCAAGCTCATTGTGCAGTGTAGGCTGGACTGCAACGCTCCTGCCTCAGCCTCCAGAGTGCTGGGATGACAGGCATGTGCCACCATGCCCAGCTTTAATTCAGACATTTGATGGCAGAATTTTAACTAACCTTAAGGAAATATAGTTGTCTACGTTTGGGAGAAAGTCGTCTTTCATGTTCTCTTTTGCCTGTAACATGAACTAAGCTCTGGAAGAGCTTCCTGGAAGTGATCTGACAGCATTTTCAGTATCTGCTAGAAGTTTAAACAATCACCCATTACATAAAACTGGAGCCACGCCGGCTAGAGCTGCTCACAGGTGGGGTTGGTTTACTGAGCAAATACTTTAGCAAACATCTTTCAACAAGGATTAAGTTTCTGGGAAAAAGTGTTGTAAAAATAAACTCAATTACTTTCCTAAAATCTATAAAGTTGATTTTTCCTTAAGGTTATAATTTGTAGGTGCAAATTTGATACTGGTTTATTATATACACTTTTATAAAATGCTTGGTCTTGACCATCTGAGATGGGAAAGCATTGTTTATGTGGTGTTTAGGGACAGCCACTGTTCCTCATAATCTGTAGTTTTTACCACCCACAAATTGAGGTTTGGAAGGGCATTTAGGAATCCCAGATGATCTGTGTTGTCCGAAGCATTGACATTTAATAACTAATGATTAAATGATTAAATGATTTTCTGCTTCTACCACCACACCAAAGTGTCTTAGTCCTACAGTTCGCAGGTCATATGCTTCTCTCTACTCAAGGAGCACCTTTGACAAGAGTGAAGATTACATAAATACCTGCATTACGTGACAGAGTGCTGGCGCTGTATCTCAGGACTGTCTCTATAACAAAGAAACCATATTTAATGACTAGCCAGACAAAGTGGCACACACCTGTAATGCCAACACTTGGGAGGCTGAGGCAGGAGGATCATTGTGAGTTTGAGGCCAGCCCGGGCTACAGAATGAGTTTAAGGCCAGCCTAAACTGCATAGTGAGACCCTGTCTCAAAAACACACCAAAAAACAAAATAAAACAGACTCTAGAAGTAATTCCTTGAATATAATTAGTATGTCACAGTTCCCAGGTCCACCTGAGCACACAGTCTCATGTGGTCCTCAGCCTGGGCGGGGTGGGAGGTATCACCTCCATTTTAGAGACCAGGACGTGTAGGCTTCCAGATCTTTGACAGTGGACCTTAAAATTCAGAGTTAGTTAATGAAGTTTTAAAAACTGACAAGTAAACCAATAAAAATGGCTGAAAGAAACCCATGTGTGAATGATTTTTTTCAAGTGATTTTTAATTGCTTTTGTCTTGGAGAAGTTTTTCTTACTAAATGTTCCAAGACAATTTGGTACTGCATAAAAGCCATCACATGGGTCAACAGACTAGAAAACTCAGGAAGCAATCCACTTATGTGCAGCCAACTTTTTTTAACAAGGGTGCCAAGAACATACAACAGAGAAAGTCTCTTCTGTGGGCGACTCTTGGAAAACTAGATGTACACAGGCAGAGGACTGAGACTAGGTCTTACCTCTCACTGTATGTAAAAGGCAGCTCAAGGTGGCTCAAAGATACACAAATATCAAACTGAGCCAGATATGGCGGCGCACGCCTGTAATCCCAGCACTCAGGAGGCCATGGCAGGAGGATCATTGTGAGTTCCAGGTCAGCCTGGGCTACAAAGTGAGCTCAAGGCTGGCCTGAACTGCAGAGCGAGACCCTGTCTCAAAAAGACAACAAACAAACAAACAAAATGTCAAACTACGGGGCTGGGGATACAGCTCAGTGACACAAGCATCTATCTGGTTAGCACAAGGTTCTGAGTTCAATTCCTGGTCCAAAAAAATAAAAAAATAAAAAAAAGACTAAAAAAAGTGAAATTGCAAAGTTACTAGGAGAAAACATGAGACAAACCTTTGAAGACAGTAGTGTAGGCAAAGAATTTTGGATAAGACCCCATAATTACATCCAACAGAAGTATATGAAGGGATTACATCAAATGAAGTAGTTCTGCAACGCAAAGGAAACAATTTACGCAATGGAGGAGCGACCGGTAGGGAGATATTTGCCATGTTCATCAACTAAGAGATTAATGCATATCTGGAATGTGTAAGGCATTCAAGTAGCTCAAGAGGAAATAACAAGATATCTAGTTAAAAAGGACAAACAGCCTGAACAGAAAAATTGCAAAAGAAGATATACAAATAGCCAAAAAGTACATGAAAAAGTCTTCAAAATGATTGGTCACTGGGAAAATGCAAAGCAAAACCACAGTACAGTTGGGGAGGTGGAGTTATTTTTGCTTGGTTACATGCCTGTAATACCAGCACTCTGGAGGCTGAGGCAGGAGGACTGTTGCGAGTTTGAGACCAGACTGGGCTACAAAGTAAGCTCAAGGCCAGCCTGAACTGCAGAGCAAGACCCTGTCTCAAAAAGACAAAACAAAACAAAACAAAACTAAAACTAAAACAAAAAACCAACTCTATTTCAGAGTAACCAGTAAACAAGATTCTTAAGGTTCCCAAAACATGGAAAAGATAAATATCCGAGGAGATGGAAATTCTCATGATCTTGACTTGATCACACCGGGTAGATGTATCAAATTCTCATTCTGTTCTCTATAAATATGTAAGATTGTTACTTGTCCAGTACAGAAAGACCATTTGTACGAGTGAGGGAATTAAGCCAAACGAAACCAAACTAACAAAAATCAAGCACCCAACAAACAGATCTGCAGGAGCAGCTGGTGATGGTGCAAGATTATTCTCTTTTGTGTATGGCTACTAATCTCTGCTTGTCCAAGCACAGAGGTTCCCTGAGGACTTGACTTCTCTGTCCCGGCACAAGCCCACCCACCTGGCGCACCCCCTCCAGCCGCTCTGTGCTGACAGTATTCTGGCCCCCAGGTGCGCACACAGAACGCAGAATTTCCAGGATAAGTTCTGCTTATTTGCATCTCAACCTCTCGGGAGTAAACTGCTTGTGTACCTCACTCCTCCCCGCGTCTTTTGTCTTCTCTTAACCCAGAGTCAACAAACCATATTCTTGGAATCCTATTCATATGCAGTTCATTACAGTGTTGCCAAATTCCACCTGTTTGTGGTTGCTTTGTTTGATTTTAAAATTTTCCTCGTGCTCCTCCGTTGGCCTTTTCCGCATGAAGAACACTTTCTTTAGGTTTGTGGCAGATTCTAACATGAAGAACTACTGGCAGCTGCCATGGCAATTAGAAATTAAACTGCTGTTTCCTAGGGAGGTTAGGCAGAGGGAGCCGAGCCCTGTGACTGAGGCTGGGTGGTCTTCGGAGTGGGCCTGGAATGTCCTTTGTGCTCCGGCCGTATATTTGACCTCTCCCCGGGGAGCGGTGAGAAAGTCTTGATGTGGTCACCAGTTCTGCACTATTGGTCTCATTTCCCAGCGGGGCCCCAGCACCAGCTTTCTTCAGTTTGCTCTACGTTAAGTTTTACACTTTCGGGCCACCGTTCTCACTCCGCTTTTCAGCAAAAGGGGCGTGGGCGGGGTGGGGGGCGGTTTAGGCGCCTGGTGAGGGAGGATGCTGCCTGGTCTCCTCGTCATTTCCCACGTGCTGAAGCTGCACTTTCAGTTAATGTTAAAATTTTTTTATGTTGGAAAGAGTGACACCTGCCTTTTTCATTTCCCAAAGCTTTTCCGTATCAGCAGCTCTGGGGAAGTTCGTGGAAATGGAGTGAAATGCACAGACAAAAATTATGTTACTTCAGCAAGCTATATTTTTGATAAAAGGAAAACATTGTTTTCTATATTAGTAGGTTTTATCTTAAAATAAGATTAAATTCATTTAATTTAAATGATTATAAGAAATCTATTATAATGTCTTTAAAAATTATCTTGTATTTACATATATCCCTATAGATTCATAGACAAGACTTTTGTTAAACTTTGTGGTACTGCTTATGTTTTTTTTTTTTTTTTTGCTTTTTTTGGTCATTTCTGGCAGTTTCTTTAAAACTTGCATGAGCATTCAGAACTTTATCATAAAATGCTATATTAGATAATATTCTTTTCTTTTTTTGGTCTTTTTGAGACAGGGTCTCACTATGCAGTTCATTTGGGCTGGCCTTAAGTGCACTCTGTGGCCCAGGCTGGTCTCAAACACACAAGGATCCTCCTGCCTCAGCCTCCTAAGTGCTGGGATTACAGGCGTGCACCACTATGCCCAGCTGGGATTTCAAAGATAGTTTTTTTTTTTTGGTACTGGGAATTGAGCTCGGGACCTTGCACTTGCCAGACAGGTGCTTGTGCTGCTGAGCTATACCCCCGGCCCAAAGACAGTATTTTGCAAGTGACTTATGTAACAAGTGCCGTGGAGGTCCTCAAGCCTTGTGGAGTTCCGTTCTGTTCTTTCTCACTGCAGAGCTGCTGATCCTTTCGCAGCTTCGCTGGTCCGAGACTCAACTTCCCAGCGTTGGGCACATTGTTCCAGCCGCTTCTCCAGGACACACCAGGCCCAGGTCTCCGCCTCCTGCACAGACTTTGAGAAGAGAAGGCGGAGAAGCAAACTATACTGGAAGTATAACGGAGGGATTAGTGGCAGAGCTGCTTGCCTTTCTCACAGGGCAAAGGGACAGAGCTCTGGCGTCCCGGGCAGCGGAGCGGCACGTGGCCCGGTGGGAAAGTGGTTCCACAGAGGCCACACCTGGGAGCAACAGGGAGAAACTGTTTTTCTTGGATTCCCTGGCGGGCTGTTGCAGTTACTTCCTAGGAATCGTACGGAGAAATTAATCTATTGCCAGCTTTCACAATTGTCCGTACCCTTACTCTTAGCAACCTGTTATCAGGTGGGCTGTAATCCTCTTAAGGTTCAGCTTTATTCATTCTATCAGCTCTCTGCACAGGTGCGTCAGGAGTCTTGCTGCAGAGAGGCTGCTTCGATTTCACCCACAGCAAACGTCTGCTGGAGTAGCCAGCTGTAGCCCGGTCTCCTTCCAGTTAGGTTCCTGGCTTTCATTCAGGCCAGGAAACCTGAGAACACGATCTCAGTCCCACTGATGGCTGCACCGTACTGCACTTTGGACAACTTTGTTCATAAAGGAAAAGGCTCCTCATGTCCAATGGGAACTCAAAAACTTCTAGAAGCTCATTTTATTTTTTATTTTTATTTTTGGTCTTTTGAGACAGGGTCTCGCTATGCAGTTCAGGCCGGCCTTGAACTCACTTTGTAGCCCAGGCTGGCCTTGAACTCACAATGATCCTCCTGCTCAGCCTCCTGACAGAAGCTCATTTTATTTTAATTTAATTTAATTTAATTTTTTGTATTTTTGAGACAGGATCTCGCTATGCAGTTCAGGCTGGGCTTGCGCTCACTGTGTAGCCCAGGCTGGGCTTGAACTTGCAATGATCCTCTTGCGTCAGCGTCCGGACTGCTGGGATTACAGACATGAGCTACCATGCCTGGCTAATTCCATTTTTGATACCACCCATTTCCTTGATTTTTTAAAAAGAAAAACAAGTTATTTGTTGAATCATGATAGTGATGATCTCACTAATCAGAAGCAACTGTGGATACAAATGCTTGGTCAGATCTCTCTCTCTGTTCTGTGATTATAAACTGGCGCAGTCAAAATTAATGGCGGATGGCGGGCGCGCTTCAGTGCACCCTTCGGAGCGCTGCCACCACAGTTCGACCTGCGTCTAAAATTCACGTTTTCCGTGGCTGAGTGCACGCTGCGGCGCACGGCGCTGCTCAGAGGGGAGGGTAACGGGAAACTGGAGTAGAACTGTCCACAGGAGAGTGAGGAGCTCCTTACGGTCAGGCCAGTACTGGAGGATTGTATGTTCCTTGGAATGTGCAGGACGTTGGCCTCATGAATATTTAAAAGCCTGTGGTCAGGGCAGTGAGGCCGTCAGCTGCACTCAGCAACCAGATGTTTAGTTGTCACTACAGAGGAATTTACGGATCCTGCAGGGTCGACTGGCAGAGTTGTGCCTGTGGTGTAACACTGCTCTTTGTTCAGTGTGGCTTTTTTCTTTGTTTTTTTTCTTTTTGCCTTTTTGAGACAGGGTCTCGCTATGCAGTCCAGGCTGGCCTTGAGCTCACTTTGTAGCCCAGGCTGGTCTCAAACTCACACTGATCTCCTGCCTCAGCCTCCCGAGTGCTGGGATTACAGGCATGCGCCACCACGCCTGGTGAATTATTTTCTTACTACAGAATGTTTTTTTGGCACTGGGGATCAAACTCAGGACCTCTCGCTTGCCAGGCGGGTGCTGTGCCGCTGAGCTGCATCCCCGGCCCCTAATAGGTTTTTCTCTTGTCACTGTTGTGTTAAAGATATAACCAGCCAGAGTTAAGAATTTATGAGTATCCCTGGAATGAAAACCAAATCATTCTTTTTTGCTACTTAGAAAATCTTTGCAGAACAAAAGGTGTGTCTTTTCTTCCCGTGAGCTGCAGAAACACCCAGTGCAGCTGGGTAGCAGGTACTCAACAAATACTATTTACTATGAAATGACATTTAGTGTCACACTTCCTAAACCAAAACAACCAATCCAAGCCAAACCAACCAACCCAAACCAAGCCAAGCCAAGCCAATCTAAGCCAAACAAAAACATAAAAAATAAAAACAGAAACCATATTCTCCAATAAATCACCACCAACAAAAAGGTTATAAAATACCATTTTATTTTAACAAACTCTAAACAAGTTAAATAATAGGACAAATGCCCAAACTTGTTTGGTTGACAATGGGAAACAGATTAACCAGGGTGGCTGACGCCCTGACTCTACCAGGCTGCAGGAGAGACAGTTATAGACAGGCACAGCCTATGAACAGCAGATTACAACATAACCAAACTCTCTGAACAAGAACAACAAAATAACAACAAAGAAATGTTTACAATGGGTACGGGTGTTTTGTTTTTTTGAGACAAGATCTCATTGTGTAGGTCAAGCTGGCTTTGAACTCACTGTGTATAGCCCAGGCTGGCCTCAAACTTGTGGCAATCCTACTGCTTCGGCCTCTTAGTGCTAAGATTACAGGCTTGCCCGCTACCACACCCAGCTACTCTAGGTAGTTTTGTGTTTTACATAATATTAACACATTTTAATCCTCACAACAGATCTGGGGGTGGTAACATTATCTTTACTAATTTATAAATGAATATAATTTAGTCAAGTGAATAAAAAGCGGGAATGGGATTCTGAGCCTCTCCCCTCTCCTCTTGTACCTATATTCTAAATATTGTTGCCCGGCATGGTGGCGCACCCCTGTAATCCCAGCACTCAGGAGGCTGAGACAGGAAGATTGCTGTGAGTTCGAGACCAGCCTGGGCTACAAAGTGAGCTCAAGGCCAGTCTCAACTGCATAGCGAGACCCTGTCTCAAAGAACATTATTTTCCACTGGCCCTTCCCACTGGTCTGCCCACATGTTAGGGCTGTTTAGTCCCATTGACACTGTTGGATACAAGCAGCTGAGACATCCAAGCGAATTCATTACGTTTTTTGTCTTTTTTTTTTTTTTTTGTCTTTTTGAAGCAGGGTCTTGCTATGCAGTTCAGGCTGGCCTTGAACTCACTTTGTAGCCCAGGCTGGTCTCAAACTCCCAACGATTTTCCTGCCTCAGCCTCCCGAGTGCTGGGATTACAGGGATGCATCACCACGCCCAGCTGTCTTTTTTTTTTTTTTTTTTTTATTCAGGGTCTTGCTATGCAGTTCAGGTTGGCTTTGCATTCACTTTGTAGCCCAAACTGGTCTTGAACTTGTAGTGATCCTCCTGCCTCAGCCTCCCGAGTGCTGGGATCACAGGTGTACACCACCACGCCCAGTCCAAGTGAATTCTTAACAAGTAAAAAGCTCTGCAGTCTAACTAGAGAATTCCAAGGTCACTTAGAATGTGGGGGACCCATGGGGTGCAGCCGGGAGCTTCAGTTCTCTCCCGCGCTCTGTGCATCCTGGCTGATGTCTCTACAGGGCTCCCCTGGCAGCTCCCACAGGGGTCCTGGAGAGGGCATCAGACCGGGGTGTGAACAGCTGTTTGTCAGGAAGCTGCACACACCCTTGATGCAGGGTCATTACCTATCCAGAAGATCCCGATGGTTCCTGGATGTCACTTACATTTTACCACTGCCTATGAGGCATTAGAGCAGACAGCTTTCAAAGATGGGGCCGGGTGTGCAGGTGGACAGCAAGCTAACTCTGATCTTCCTGCCTCAGCCTCTCAGTGCTGAGATTAGAGGAGGGCACCTGGCTATTTTGAATTAATTTGTGCTGCATATCACCGTGGTTTCAAGAAGGAGGTTTATAAGCTGGACATGATGATGCATGTCTGCAATCCCAGTGCTCAGAAGGCTGAGGCAGGAGGATTGTTCTCAGTTCAAGGCCAGCGTGAACTGAGATATAGCAAGACTTGAACATAGCAAGACCCTGTCTCAACAAAACAAAGCAAAGACAAACAAAACAACATGTTTACCAATAGCTCAGGTAATACCTTTGTTCAGAAGTCAGCCTGAATGGCAGTTCTGCTCATTTGTAGTGTATGAAAGTTTACAAACAGGATTCCAATGGATGCTCTTACAGGATTTTAGACACTGTATGGTAAAAATATCTGTCTCAGAGGTTTAGATTTAGGATTAAGTGATTGGTATAAGGAAATAAAAATATTGTTAGGGAGAGATGGGCGGGAAGAGGGGACGGTGGGTGGGGAAGACCGTAGCATGTAGTACTGAGCTCGGTGTGTATGGGAAACTGGAGACGTTCATTCCTTCATCCCGGGAGGAGCTGAGGAGAACCGCCGTGTTCTGAGCGGTGAGAGGGCTGTGGCTGAAGCCAGACCAAACCTCTGCATTGAGGAACGCACATTTCCGGTGGTAGACAAAGTGTTGCATCTTATTTTGTTTAAAACATTGCTCTTGCTGGCTTGTTCTTCTGTTTTTGGCTTTTCAAGAAAAGGTTTCATATGAAGATGCAAAGTTTCATGTGGATGTGAGTTCTCACCTTGTAGTTTTCTACCTGATTTTTCTCTTTTGTAGGACTCTGAGGCAAGACTGGCGCTTGTTTAATTTTCCATCCCCACTCGGCGCCGGCGTAGTGCTCTCTGGCAGACAGCACGGAGTGAAGCGCGCTTGCTGAGCAGTCACGGATGTCAGTGGGAAGTTACGGAGTAAGAGTCGTGTTATTTTGTAGTCACCTTTGCACTCATGAGGATCACACAAAGTACAAAGTGATACAGATCAGCCCCAAATTAGTGGGACACAGAGATGTGCTATAAAAATGACACAGAATGAGTGCTTATTTCGATTTGAATGATTGAAGTAGAGAGGAAATAATTCAGCCTTGGGGAATAAGCAACTTTTAGGTAGAAAAAGAGGAAAGAGAAACCAGGCGTGGTGGCACACGCCTGTAATCCCAGCACTCAGGAGGCTGAGGCAGGAGGATTGCTGCAAGTTCAAAGCCATCCTGGGCTACAAAGTGAGGTCAAGGCCAGCCTGGACTGCATAGCGAGACCTTATCTCAAAAAGACAAAAAAACCCAACTACTGTGAGAAACAGCATGATCCAGTCAGAGAAGTTGTGATTATGGGTTTCCTTTTTTTGGCCCAAACCATTTTATACCCATATAACAAACAGTTTGGGAAACAGAAGAAGACTGGTCGGATGGGAGCTACGTTTCCCCGTCTGTGCCCGGATGGTTGGGCTGTCTGCTCACTGTGGCTTCTGTTTCCAGCTGTGCAAGTGGTGGATGTCTACGCGAAGCGAGAAAATTGTCTTTCGAAGCAGTCAAGAATTGGGGGGCTTGGGTAGGAAGTGCAAACACAGTTTGTTTTTATGACTTTATCTCATCCTCTACAAACGTTTAATTTCCTTGGTGTATATTTGTACACTCAAACACACATATATAATTTTTCTTGGCCTCAAAAATGTAATGTTCCCTCAATTACCATGAGTTTTGTGTGAAACTTAGTAGGTCCCAAATTACTAAGCACAGCATGTAAATTATGTGCTTCCGTTGTTACCAGCTGTTATTATTGGCAAAGAGCAAAACATGTGGTGTTGGGGTTTTAAACACTGGCATATATCTTCCAAATGTTTAGGCGTTGACAAGAACTTGTTTTTAATAAAGCTATTCCTTTTCCTTTCCATGTAGAGGTATATTTTTTTGACATTTTGAGACAGGGTTTAGTGGGCTGGGGATATAGCTCAGTGTTACAAGCAACTGCCTGGCAAGCCCAAGATCCAGAGTTCGATTCTCGGTACCAAAAAACCCAGAAAAACAAAAAGCAAAAAGAGACAAGGTCTCGCTATGCACTTCAGGCTGGCTTTGAGCTCGCTTTGTAGCATGGGCTGGCCTCCAACTCACACTGATCCTCCTGCCTCAGCCTCCTGAGTGCTGGGATTACAGGTGTGCGCCACCACGCCCTGCCATGTAGAGTTAATGAGTACACACACACACACACACACACACACACACACACACATTCCCTACAAAGCCAAACAAATCTGTTCTGCATACAGAACAGAAAATAAACCAAATTGCAATTTTTTGGGTGTACTGCGAATCGCACTCAGGACCTTGCACTTGCCAGGCAGGTGCTATACTGCTGAGCTATATCCCCAGCCCAACAAGTCCACGTGAACCACAAAGGAATATAGTGATAAAGGCAGAGGAGACAGCGGGTGACCGTGAAGGGCGCTCCCCGTACCTTCGTCCTGCTCGTCCGGTCTAGTGTAGATGGAAGCCAGCGTGAACAAGGAGAAGATAACGAAAGCCAGCAGGATGAACGCCATTTCCAGGTTGGTGAACGGAAGCTCCATGAACTACCAAGAACTCCTTCCCCTGCAATAGAAAGCAGACATGGGCTGAGTGCCTTATAATCCAGGCAGCTTGGATTATATCTAAGCAATCATTTATTTTAGAATCAAAACATGAGATTTGATAAAACTTATTAAAATACCTGCGTGCTTGGCATGATGTATTTGGCATTAACAAAGATGGACTAGTCTCTCTCACTCCCTTTAAAATTTGGCACATTGAGCTGGGCGTGGTGGCGCACGCCTGTGATCCCAGCACTCGGGAGGCTGAGGCAGGAGGATAGGCATGAGTTTGAGACCGGCCTGGGCTGCATAGTGAGTTCAAGGCCGGCCTGAACTGCATAGTGAGACCCTGTCTTAAAAAAAAAAAAAAAAACGTTGGCACAGATGAACTTGGAGCTTCACTATACAGATCGAAAGAGCACGTGGGCACCCCAAAGGCAGGAGCAGTTTGTTTCTGCACTGTCAGGAGTTCTTTCCCCCTCTTCCCTCCCCTCCCCGCTCCAGCCTCAGCCTCCCACAGTGCTGGGATTACAGGTGTGCACCTACGTGCCCAGCTGCAGTTGTGAGCTTTCTGGTCACGGCTCTGAGAGTAGAGGTGTATTTCATCTCCTGAAGGAAGAAGTGGTAACCTTGGTATCTGTCTGGACATGACTATAAATAGGTACGAGTGAAAATCTCTTTTGTTTATGATCTGAAATTACATGGCATCTGCAGATGTATAATTGGAACAATTTTTTGACTTTTTAAAAGACAGGCATTAATTTCTATGCAGTTCAGGCCGACTCTGAGCTCACTGTGTAGCCCAAGCTGACCTTGGCTCACAGCAGTCCTCTTGCCTCAGCCTCCAGACTGCTGGGATCAGGGGCGTGTGCCAGCATGCCTGGCTTAGTTGGAGCCAATTTTAATGTAAAAAACTAATCTTGGATCTTAAAATTTTAGCAATCTTTATTGACTTCAAACAAAAATCTAAACCAAGTAAAGGCAATGCCTTAGTGCTTCAGTCCTTGAAGTTTCTAATTTCAGACCCTCAAAGACAGAGCTTAGGTATTTAGAATGAAACCGGTAACTTTGTCTCTTATTGCGTCTCTCAGTGAGTAGGAGGCAAAGGCCAAATATTTGAAGCCGGCTGATGCAGGAGACTCTGTTACAATTCTAGAGACACCTGGGGAATGCAGCTGCACATCCTTCTACTGTAACTTGTCTCAAGAGCGATTTATGAGTCCTTCCCCGCAGCTTTCAGATTTCTTTGTGTTTCTAAAATGACCTTAGCACATTCTCTAGCTGAGATACCAGACTTGGGGCGAGAACTAGGCTCAGATCTCCCCATGTTCCTGAAGCAGAGCAGAGGCGGGCGAGGGAAGGATGAGTTCTAAGAATCTGCTGGTTTCGTACAAATGCCTGGTCGTTTTATTTTGGGCTTTACATTTTTTTTTGTTACCTCTGATGGTAGTTTTGGAGACACTACTGAGGCAGGCTGAGAACCAAGTCTTGCTAGGATAGGGATGTAGCTCAGCGGCATATCGCCTGCCTGGCAATGCCTGGTGAACGCAAGGTCCTGAGTTCGATTCCCTGCACAGCCCCCCCCAAAACAATCACACATATAGAGAGCCATTTGCCCACAGCCAAGGTTTTAACGCTGTGGTAGAGCATTTCCCTGGTGTGCGTGAGACCCTGGGTTGGATCCCACCATCACTATCAATGCCCACTTCCCAGTATTTCACAATTCTTCCCCAATAGTTACTTATTTGAAGTTAAAAATGTGATTTTTATGTATAAATTGGACTTTCCCCACTTTCTACTGAGATCGAACATTTTTTCATGTGTTGATGAGTTTATTTTGTGAATTATTTGCTCTTTTCTTTTTTTGACAGTCTCAGTGAATTGCCAAGGCCAGCCTCAAACTCATGATCCTCCTGCCTCAGCCTCCTGAGTAGTTGGATATGCAGTCTTTCCCCTAAGGTTTCAGATTTTTTTCAGTGTGTTTTTAAAATGACCTGTTGATTAACCAGGCTGGGCTGTTCTTATGAAGATCTTTTTGACCAATTTTTAGCTGAGCAGTTGTTGAATCCAAGAGGTTTTTGTTTTGTGTTGTCTTTTTGAGACAGGGTCTCACTGTGCACTTCAGGCTGGCCTTGAGCTTGCTTTGTAGCCGAGGCTGGTCTCAAGCTCGCAACAATCCTCCTGCCTCAGTCTCCCAAGTGCTAGGATTGCAGGCATGTGCCACCATGCCTGGAAAAAATTTTGGCACTGAGAACTTTCATCATTGGGAAGACACACGAATCGCAGTGCCACATTATTGTGTTACAGACTGTGAAGAAGTGTAGGACCTTGTGTTTCTTTTCTTGTCTTTTTTTTTTTTTTTTTTTGGTATCAGGAATTGAACTCAGGACCTTGTGCCTGCCAGGCAGGTGCTGTGCCACTGAACTACATCCCCAGCCCAAACTGCAATCCTTGTAAACTGTAATAAGCACCTGCACCTGGGCAGTAGGTTGAAAAGGACAAAAATGGACTGTGCGCACCACATTACACATTGCACACAATCCCTCAGCACCACAGACGTGTTTTGTTCTTTGTCTTTTCCAGACAGGGTCTTGCTATGCAGTTCAGGCTGGCCTTGCGCTCACTTTGTAGCCCAGGCTGGCCTCTAACTCACAACAATCCTCCTGCCTCAGCCTCCCAAGCGCGGGGATTACAGGCGTGCGCCACCACGCCTGGCTTCAGCACCACAGACATCTCAAGTGACTCTACTTCTTTTCTTCTCTGGACTGTACCTGCTGCACTGGAATTTAACAACTGACACTGGAGGTCACACATTTGACTTTTTCCCCATGCTGGCGGAGAAGCAGTTGCCCAACTCTGGCTTTCTTCTCAGCTGAGGTCTTGCCTTTTCTGGGTGAGGATTCGAGGCTACCGCAGCCTTTGCACTGTTAAAGCATCGGTGGCGCCGCCCTTCCTCCCTGTCATGCCTGCCGCACAGAAGCGGGGTCACAGAGGTGCTCCACAGCAGAGATGGCGGAGGGAGGAGCTGTCCAGCACAGTACTAGGGGGTGGAAGTAGCTGGTGCGCAGAGTAGAACGTAGGAAAAGGTGAATTTGCTCTTCTGTGCTGTGTCAGCATCTAGCACAGGGTGCAGATGCTGTGTATTTCTCCAAGACTGTGCTGCACTGTGTTTTCATCGGTGTTACGCTTCTAAAGCCCACACTATGTATCCCGGAGCGGAGACAGAATTTGCTAAATCATGTTGACATTAATAGTCTGGACAGTAATATAAAACTGGCTGATATTAAATCACCTTTGTGAAAATTTAATAATTTATTCAAATTCATGACCTTTGCAACAAAACAGACTCCAATAAAAACAAACATTGATTTCTTGTTTTTTGTAGCAAGTAACGGTTGGTTGCTTCCAAAGTCCTTTGTGAATGTATCCATAAGTATGTATGTGTGTTTGTGTGTGGATATTTTCTCTTTATACACATAAATATATTTTTAAAAAGAATCAATTTTTAGTTGTTGCATACTCACACAAAAATGTGCTTCTCTGCTATAATCACCAAATAGGCTCACAAAAAATAACATCAAGAATCAAAAAAAATTGGGGTTGGGGATGTAGCTCAGCAGTACAAGTGCCTGCCTGCCAAGCGCAAGGTCCTGAGTTCAATTCCTGGTGCCAAAAAAAAGAATAAAAATATGGGATTATATCATATTAACTAGCTCCTGCACAACCGAGAGAGTGAAGAGATGAATTATAAAATGGGAAAACATTTTGCCAGCTACACCTTGAACACCGGACTAATATCTAGAATACATAAGAACTAAAAAAAAAAACATTGCGGCTGGGAATATATCTCCATGGCCTAAGTGCCTGCCTGGCAAGCGTGAGGTCAAAGGTTTGATTCCTGGTATAACAAAACAAAACAAAACAAACCCTACAGAACCTCCCCCCAAAATTAGACACCTCAAAATAAAAAACCCAATAAAAATGGACCTCTGCAATGAATAGACACTTCTCAGAAGTACAAATGGCCAATAAATAAATGAAAAACTGTTCAGCCTCTCTGGCTGTTAGAGAAAAACAAATTAAAACAACACAGAGATTCCATCTTACTCCAGAAAGAATGGCCACCAAGAAATCAAATAATATGAGATGCTGGCGAGGCTGTGGGGAAAGGAGCTCTTCAGCCTTGCTAGCGAGAAAGTAAACTAACGCAACCACAGTGGAAATCAGTTTAGAGATTCCTCAAGTACCAAAAACAGAAATTCCATTCGGCCCAGCTACCCTCATTTAAGTTGTCTTCTCCAAAGAATTAAAAGCATCACATCAACGATGACCCATCATGCTGACATTTATAGCAGCACAAGGTGTAAGAGCTGAATCTTGGAAGAGGCCTTCATGCCCGTCCACATGAGTGGATTGAAAAAATGTGGTGTTTGTACACAGAGGGTTCCTGCTGCTCCATAGAGAAGGCGCCATGTGAATCGCTTGTAGGAAAATGGCAGCATCTCGGGCCGGAATGTGAAGTCAAATAAATGAGATGCACAAGCTTAGGCGTCACGTGATTTCTTTCACGTGAGGAGCCCAGAGCATAAACAAATTAAGGGTAAGATAAAAATAGATAATAGGAAGCAAAGCTCTTTTGCAAAGAGGAAGGGAGAGGAGAGAGGGGAACGGGGGAGAGAATGTAGGAAGGTGTGGTGTACATGTACCAGCTCCCCTTGATGAAGTGTACTGAGAGCATGTACGCTGCTAATAAAAATGAGAACTTACATAGTGGGATTTTAGGCACTGTCTCAGCCGCTCTGAAAGCCACAGGAAGACATGGGGTGAGGAAGCTCAACAGGTCGAGGCCAGAGCCTCCAGCTGCACCACCAGGTCCCTGCCTGGAGAGATTGTTGGGCTTCTGTGGTAATGTGGGAAAGCAGACTGCAAACTTAACACAGAGACAAACTTGCTTTTGGCGCCAGGTGTGGTGGTGCATGCTAGTAATCTCAGCACTTAGGAGGCTGAGGCAGGAGGATTGTGGTGAGTTCAAGACCAGCCTGGGCTACAAAGTGAGCTCGAGGCCAGCCTGAACTGCATAGAGAGAACTTGTCTCAAAAACACCAAAGACAAACAAACAAAATAACAACTCAAAACAAAATTTAAAAAGCCTTGCTTTTGGTTAAACGTCGGCAGAACACAGTTTGGGCTAAAAGTATGAAAGCAGTTGATTTCCTTAACCTTTTTTTTTTTTTTTTCTTGATACTGGGAGTCAAACTCATGACCTCAGGCTTGCCAGGCAAGTGCTTCTACTGCTGAGCTATATCCCTGGGCCCCTCCTTAACCTCTTAAAGTGACCCTTGGAAAAAAAAAAAACCAGGTGTGGTGGTGCACACCTGTAATCCGAACACTGGGGAGGCTGAGGCAGGAGGATTGTCGTGGGTTTGAGACCAGCCTGGGCTACAAAGTGAGCTCAAGGTCAGTCTGAACTGCATAGTGAGACCCTGTCTCAAAAAGACAAATGAATAAATAAATAAATAAAATTAAAGTGACCCTTGGCCTATCTTTTCAGAGCAGTTCGATTCCCAGTGCCAAACAAACAAACAAACAAACACAACAAAAAACCCCACAAAAGCAAAAAATAAATCAGAGCAGTACCCAAATCCTATCCGTCCTTTTCTTCCCAGCTGGAGCCACACCGTGTGCTCCGAGTGACTTCTGAGGACTCTAGTCCCGAGGGTTCTCCTTCTCCAGTGGATTTCTTTTTTTTTTTTTTGCGGTACTGGGGATCGAACTCAGGACCTTGCGCTTGCTAGGCAAGTGCTTATTCCACTGAGCTATATCCCCAGCCCCATTCTCCAGTGGATTTCCTCAGCACCTAATACCTATTTCTTACCCTCCCTCCCGTGGCGAATATAACAGACTGGTAAATATGGTTATCCCCCAGCATCCACAGGCATTGGTTGTACGACTCCTTGCAGACAGTCAGATTTGCAGGTTCTCAAAATATGTATTTGTATAACTCACATACATCCTTCCTGTGCTAAATCTTTTCTAGATTTTTTTTCCCAATAGCAACACAATGTTACCACGCTGTAAGTACTTGTTCCGCTGTAGTATTAGGGAACAGTGACAGGAAAAGTATCTGAAATGTCCCTAACACTTTCCTGACAATCAACAAAACAACCAGTCAAACAAATCACAACCCACCCTGAGAATTATGTTTTGCAAAGGGTTATGTGATTGGAAAGGGATTTTTATGTGAGGCTGCAGGAGAAGATAGAGTTGGTTAGTTAAAGGATACCTGAAATAATCGAATGCCCCAAGGAGAGTTTCGCCTCTACTCAAATGCTATCGAAGGGGAAAACAAGGTCTTCAATCGTACAGTGACGCGAGAAAGCAGTGTTTTGAGAATATCCATCTCATTTTCGTGTTCAGGACAGAATGGAAGAAGCGGTAACTGGAGAGGTCACAGTGAGGTTTTAGCTCTGCGTGTATCAGGAGTTTAGCAATAGGGGTACATAGGAAAGGACGAAGGAAGAGCTATTGGAAGGAAATGCAGGTGGATTTTGGAAACTCAGAACTAGTAAAAATGAATTACAAGGAGGAAGACAGGAGATTAGGATCACTTAGAAAAAAAGAGAGCCACAGAATCGTGTGACTGAAATACAGAGGACATTAATCCCTTCAGACTTCCTCGTGGTGTGCAGAGGTAGAGGGCCTGTCATACATTTTGCATTTCATCAGCTTTTTTTTTTGTTTTGTCTTTTTGAGACAGGATCTTGCTATGAAGTTCAGACTGGTCTTGAGCTCACTTTGTAGCCCAGGAGGACTGGGCTCACGAACTGTGGATTGTGCCCTTTCTCCTGAATCTCCTTAATGTAATCTCAAATTTGCAACAATCCTCTTGCCTCAGCCTCCCCAGTGCTGGGATTACAGGTACCGCCATGCCTGGCTTCATCAGTATTTTGAAGTTAGGTTGATTATGCTTATGCATCCCTACAGAATGTGAAGACTATTAATTGTATTAGGTCAATACAGAGAAATTATTTCCTTTATCAATATTCTGCATGAGCTGGGGCATGGTGGCACACACCTGTAATCCCAGTACTCAAGAGGCTGAGGCAAGAGAATTGTTACAAGTTTGAGACCAGCTTGGGCTACAAAGTGAGCTCAAGGCCAGCCTGAACTGCATAGCAAGAGCCTATGCAAAAAAAAAAAAAAAAATCGGCAGGAAAGATTTCCTTAAGGGGGCGGCGGGAAGACAATAAATCAAGAAAGATGAAACAGAAAAAAGACAGGGTGCCATCTAGTGGTGATTCGTGCTCTAGGTTGGAGAGGGAAGAGAGGCTGGATTATCCAAGCGCTAAAGACACTTCTTGCTCCTGTGCGGTAGCGCATACTCATGCAAAGTAGTTTCAGACAGTCTCTGGTTCCCCCGGGGCCAGGAATACATTCTGATTTGAAGGCAGCTTTCCGAAAGGAGGAATCCTGGAATATTTTGTGCACACGTGGTCCACACGCAGTGAGCTGTTTTTCCTTCGCTATCCTACATGCTGTCATTCCAGGTTTCATAACAAACGCAAACCACAGTAACGATCCCTGGATTTCCGCAGAAGTTGAGAGGTGGGTGAAAAGACATGGGAGGTAGGATGTACTGTTAAGACATCTACGGCTGCTGCATGTGGAATCTGATTTCCTCCTTGTGAGTTCCCGGGGCAAAGTGCCTGCTGCAGCAGGAGTTCTCCACCACTTTGATCTTGTGTGTGGTCCTGGATACGCTGAGCCCGCCCCCGACTCTTGCTCAGCTCTTAGTCCTGCTGGGGAGTCTCTGCACGGTCAGTGTCCGGTTTCTGGATACCCTCCCTCTGCAGTTCAGATACCACCATCCCAAAGAGGCTTTCCTAACCCTTAACCTAAACCACGTCCTGACGCTTTTATTTTAATCACGGTTATTTATATTGCTTGTGAGCCAGGCATGGTGGCTTATGCCTGTAATCCCAGCACTTAGGAGGCTGAGGCAGGAGAGACCCTCGCTACAAAGTGAGCTCAAGCCCAGCCTGAACTGCACAGCAAGATCCTTTTTTAAAAAGACAAAAAAAAAAAATTCCTTGTGCTTTTGGTTGTTTGTCTACACATCTCATGAAAAAAGGCTCTGTGAGAGGGTGCTCTCTCCTGTTTCCCTCTGTCTATATGGCTTAGAAAAGTGAGCGTGTAATAAAATCCCCTACAAACTCTCACTGAAAGGACATCAGGGGATACACGCGTGGATGAAGGCAGTGCGCGCGCAAGCAGGCTGATGCCAAAGTCTGGATTTCATAGCTGGGGACAGAAAATCCGAGTTTAAGGTACATTTAGAATTTTCAGGGGGATCAAGCGCTCTATTACTTTTGAAAATCCCACCCAGAGAGCAAGACCTATACTTTGAAATTGGCCTTAAAAGGTTTCAATAAAATTGGTAGTGTGGTTGTAACTGATGGTTTTTCTTATGCTGTTGTTGCTCCACCTGGGGGAGGAAGAGTTTTCTTTCCCGACTTCCTTTTCTCTCTGGGGGCTGCCTGTCTTGCCCGCGGCTTGCTCAGAGTCCCCCGCATGCGTTCTGCCGCGATGCCCGACCGCTGTTCTGATCGCTCCTGGACGGTGGATCACGCCCTTTCTGCTGAATCTCCTTAATGTAAATACTACACGTGTGCACCGCGGGCCAGAGGGACAAGCTCAAGTGACTGCCTTAATCCACAGGAAAAAACCTGTCAGAGCTGAGATAAAGGGCTCATTCACAGTAAGGAAATAAACTTTCTGGCCACCAAGGAATGTTTTAGCATTTGGAATTCTTATAGCTGGTTACATCAGGCAACAGGCTGAAAAAATTCTGTGCAGTATTGCAGGCTCCCGTCTCCTCCTTGTTGTGAAAGACCTTGAGAGGAAGTCAGAAATCTGTGCTACTCACAGACATCTTCATGATCTCACACTACAGCACAGACTCTGGCCACTAACCCGACACACATGCCATTTTCCTTGCCTGCTGGATTTATCTGCACTCTTTTTCTGAGACAAAAATACCTCATCCATTTAAAAAGCGCTGAAGAAGACACCTGCCACGAGCAAGGTGCATCATCCACGTGGGCTGAAGCCAGGGGCCCTTTCTTCTGGGATTGCAGGGTTAGATGCGTGCAGGTGTTAGCTTGTTCCTATCACAGTATCAACATCCCGGCAAAGCAAGGCCTTGAACTATAATCTTTCCCCTCTGCAACAACCCTGATTTGTTTCTGTACAGGAATTCTTGAGTTATTGATCCCCTTCAAGGCTCCTCTAGGCAGATGTCATAGTTGATAGATTGTGTTAACTTGGGGAGTCTACAGGTTTGGCTGAGTGACTCAGCAGGAAGCCAGGGTGCTTACTTTGTACACATCCTGAGCCCATGGAAGAAGAGGGCATGGAGATTGTGTGAGAGCTACATGCCCCCTGGGTGGGGGGAGCCTGTTTACAGTGTGAGGGAGGTAGACAGAGGCTGCTAGCGGCCATTCCTCCCTTTTGCTGTTTTTCTTTTTTTTGCGGGAGCGGGGGGTCCCGGGGATTAAACTCAGGACCCAGCGCCCGACAGGCAAGTGCTTATTCCACTGAGCTATATCCCCAGCCCTTGCTGGTTGTTTTTGCTGTGCTCTGCTGCCATAAACGTTTGCCCTCTGCCATGTGCCACTCTGACTCAGAACCAGCCAAATATGGACTGAAACCTCCACAAACTGTAAGCTAAATAAACCTTCCCTTCCTTCATTTTGGGCGTTGGGTATTTTGTCTCAGCAAGGAGAGAAAAGTAACCAAGACAGAATTTGTACCAGTGGAGTGGGGTTGTTGCTGTGACTATACCAAAATGGCTTGTGGGAAGAGTTTGGAAAGGTTCAGAGATGTTGCCTGAAGGAGTAGAGTTGGAACGCCTTTGGCTGTTCTGTGTGGGAGATTCTGGTCAGAGATCAGAAGACTAGAAAGCTGATAGAAATCCTGCTGGTAAAGACTGGGTTTGGAAGGTTTCTGTTGGAAAGGACTGCATTGGTTGTTGGACTCCAGATGATGTATGTTATGGCTTGGCAGAAAGTTTGTCTGCATTTTGCTCATGTCCAGAGACTTTGCCTAAGACTGAGATTAAGGGTGGCAGTGAATGGATTAATCTGGCAAAAGAAATTTGAAGGCAGTCGAATGTTGGGGCGGTGGCATGGCTATTGTTGGGGGCTTTTAGCCACATTTATACTGAGAGTCAAGAGCAAAGAGCCCAGCAGGATGATTTAAAATGTTGTGAGTTTAGCCAGAAAGGAAGCTCCAGTAAAGCTGTGGACTGCAAAGATAAGGCTGAGGAGATCTCTATTGCGGAGAAGGAACAAGAAATGGAAAAGATGGCCTGTGGGCATCACAAGAAGCAGCAAGACCCTGCCTTGAGAAGGAAGCCAAAGAGCGCCAGGTTCCAGAATGGAGGGGGCACAGAGAACTTGCTCCTCAGAATTGGATTCAGTGTGCCCAACGATCCAGGCACTCGGTTTGGCTACTGCTCCAGGTGGCAGCAGACCTTGGCATCATCCATGTGGCCCTGGCTTTAGGTGCACAGAGAATGCAAGGGTTCTGAGGTTAAGGAGGCTTCCACCCAGATTTCAGAAGACCTGGGAGGCCAGGCAGTGTGCCCCAGAGAGGGCAGTGTGTGAAGCTGTGATTGTGAAGCAAAAGGTGCCCTGGAGACCTCTGATATTTAGGAAAGACAGGACCGTGGATCATCTGAGGAAAGCTGCAAAGAGGGAGCAAAGCGGGCCTAAGAGAGAAGCCGTGGAAGCTATAACCACCATAAGTGCAATAGGGGTGGACTCATGCAAGCCCTTTGGAACACATAATGTGCCAGAAGTTGCTTCAGATGCTCGACGTAGAATTATAGGACACAATGTTAGCCCTGCTGGATATTGGACTTGCTTTGCTCTCAATGCTGTGTATTCCCCTGTTGGTGCCTTTTGGAATGGTGGTTTATTTTGTGCCATTGAATGTTGGAAGTGTTTAACTTTTCATTTGTGGAGGGGGGGCTTGTAAGTAAAGAGTTTGTCTTAGGTCTCAGAGAAGACTTGGGACTTGGACTTCTCAGCAATGCTGAAACTGTTAGGACTTTGGCAACTCTTACAGATAGACTAAATGCCTTTTGCATAAAGGGATGTGCATGAGTCTTTAGGGGGCAAAATGTTATGGTTCTAATGTAATACAAGGTCTTTGTATTTGGAAACTGGCTTAAAGAAGTGTGTCTGGTTGCCAAGTTGACAAGGGGTGGATTGTTATGGTTAATACATATCTCTCAACTTGGGGAGTCTAGAGGTTTGGCTGAGTGACTCAGCAGGAAGCCAGGGTTCTTACTTTGTATACATCCTGAGCATGTGAAAGAGGAGGGCATGGAGGTTATGTGAGAGCCCCCCGCCCCCAGGCTGTTTACAATGTAAGGGAGGGAAAGAGGCTGCTTGCCACCCTTCCTCCCTTTTTCTGGTTGTATTTGCTGTGCTCTGCTGCCATGAACTGTTGCTCTCTGCCATGTGCCACTCTGCCTCTGAGCCAGCCAACTATGGACTGAAACTTCTACAAACTGTAAGCTAAATAAATCTTTCCTTCCTTCATTTTGGGCGTTAGAGAAAAGTTAACCAAGACAGCAGACAATGTTTTTTTTTGATTACTCCCTGCTACAGTTTGGGTCTAGATGATGTCCAAAACTTCATGCAGTTATAAGTGGGGCTTTTCTTCTCTTTTCTTTTTGTTTTTTTGAGACAGGGTCTCCCTGTGCAGTTCCGGCTGGCCTTGAGCTCACTTTGTAGCCCAGGTTGGTCTCAAACTTGCATGGATCTTCCTGCCTTAGCCTCCTGAGTGCTGGGATTACAGGTGTGTGCCACTACACCTGGCTATAAGTGGGGCTTGTGAGGGGTGGCGGAATCTAGAGTGTGTGATGCTGGGGTTACGGGTGTGTGACTACTGAATGAGGCCACTGATTGGCGTGCACCCCCCTAACCCTGGTAAGCCTCGATGGAATATAAAAGGGGGAAGAAAGAAACTGTGGAGGCTGCTTGTTGGTTCCCTTGCTTGCTTTGCTTTGCTGCTTTCTGCCCATCATGGACTGTTTCCCCTCTGCTGTGCCCCACTGCTATGCCACTGCCTTGGAGCCAGCTGACTACAGACTGAGACCTCTATGAACTGTGTGCCAAATAAACCTTTCCTTCTTGAACTTTGGATGTTGGGTATTTCTTCTCAGCAAGGAATGAAAGTAACGAAGACTCCCCGTCACCCAGTGCTGGGCAAACTGCACTTGCTGGATGGAGAGCGATGTGTCCCTGCGTCTTGCCGTGTGTGTCTGCTTCACTAGCCCACCGGCTCCGTGTCTTCTTGGTGGACTTCTCACTTTTCCTTCGGGGACGCTATCATGTCGCCTTCTCCTGTTTCTTGGGCAACTCTGTATTTCAAACCTTCTCTGTGCTCCCCTTGTAATTTTTGAGGCACAGTCTCGCTATGCAGTTCAGGCGGCCCTTGTGTTCACTATGTAGCCTGGGCTGGCCTCAAACCCATGACGATCTCCCTGCTTCAGCCTCCCAAGTGCTGAGGTTATAGGCGTGCACCGCCATATCCAGTCTTCTTCTTTGCAGACTGTGATTCAAAGGCCATCTTTTCCCTGAGAACTTTTCTCTCAATTCTAGGTTTGGAAATAAAATCGAAGAACACCTTGACCAATCATGTAATTTTCAATTCTCTCTGAGCTGCTTTGGCCAAATGGGTGCCTAGCTTATGCTTGCATTCATCTGGTGACCAGGGGCTCATGACCACCCAAGGGAGGCCATTTACTCTCCAGCTAGCACTGCTGGGTTCCTCAGCGGAGCTGAAATCCCTCATCCTGTTCCGGAGTACAAAACTAGCCCATTCCTTTGTCGTGAAGATGACGTCACCAGCAACTCCTTTTCTTTTCTAAAAGAATCTTCCGCATGTGACACGGTTCTGAGTTCCTGCTCCTCCTATGTACGCTTCCTCCTTTATTTCTCGGTCTTTCTAAAGTCAAGTCACTAATTAAAAACTATCTGAAACACTATTTATGTATTTATTTATTTTAATGTCAAACATTATGTATTAGTTATTTTAACATTATACCTATTGCCAGAATAAACCTACTGTATCGGCATGGTGGCGCATGTCTATAATCTCAGCCCTCACAAGGCGGAGGGAGAAGGTCTCAGGTTTGAGACCAGCCTGGGCTACATAAGTGAGTTCAAAGCCAGCCTGAACTGCGTAGTGAGACCCTGTCTCAAAAGAATGACAAAAAAACCCAAACCCCAAAAAACACTATATCTTTTTTTTTTAAATCAGCGTTATTGCCAAAATGCCAAGCCATCATTCTTGTATTCCACATTTTGATAGTTGTGGCGTGGTTCTAACAATTACATCCACTTAATTTTGCGTTGTTCCATTCAGCCCATCCATTAGCTCTATAAGACCAATTTGAATCTTTCTCTTATTAGTCCATATAGTGGAAAATTCTTTTAGCTGTTACCCACAATGTTTTTCTTAGCTTTACTGAGGTATACCTGGCATGTACAATTATAAATAGTTAAGGTGTACAACCTAATGTTTTCCTTCACCTTCACCTCTTCAAGCTTCATGATGGGTGTTCCATGCCTTAATGTAAAATCTCTGATGAAAACACTATCTGGAACAAGATCATGTACAAGAACCCTAATACATAGTGATGATTGGATTTGTTTATTCTGGGAGTTTAGCAAAACACTTTTCTTTTTTGTTTTTTCTGTCTTTTTTGAGACAGGGTCTCACTATGCAGTTTAGGCTGGCCTTGAGCTCCCTATGTAGCCCAAGCTGGTTTGGAACTCACAGCGATCCTCCTGCCGCAGCCTCCCAAGTGCTGGGATTACAGGCGTGCGCCACCACGCCTGGCCGAGAGTCGTATGAAATTAAGAACTTGGAACTGTGCCTGACATTTGGTGGGTGCTCAATAAATATGGTCAGCAAGATTCATCCTTTCTCTCTGTGCCAGGAACTATTATGTTTGAGACTTTCACAGGTCTGTTCTTTTTAAAAATTCTTTTACTTTTAGTCTGAATCTCTGTTCGGTCCATCTTTAAAAATTTTCAGATTTTAGCTTCAGGATTATTCTCAGACAATCCTCGCTCTTCCCAATGTACTTGGCAGTTTTCAGTTTCTTTCATATCACTTCCTAGGTCTCTACAGGATGACTTAAAACTGGTATTAAATGATTTTTGTGATTATAAGAGATAAAATATTTGTTAGAGAATGTTGCAAAGTAAGCAGGAAAAGGGGTTTACTTCCATTTCGACAATCCTGTTGAATTTTTTAAGCAAGAGGCATTTGCTTTGTTGACAGCAACATTATCAAATTTGCAATTCTCTAAGGTGTAGATTTCCTGAAGGCTTTCCTACAGACACTGTGTTTAACGCAAGTTCGTGCTAGGAATACTAACTTTCATTTTTCCTTTATTCTTTTTATGTCTAGTTATATATTTCTCCCCCAAGCAAAACAATCAGAATCCTTTTATGATTGAAAAATAATCACTCTCCAAGGTCTCTCAAGCTTGGAATCCCTTGAGCTCTGTTTTGCCCCCACAAGAGCATGAGTGAGGTGCCTTTAGATTTTCACTTGTTCATTTCCCGTGCAGTGCTTCATTTTTCCAGGCAGGGGAGAGTCACAGAAATCTGCCTACACCCGAGTAACTCCTACGTTCTTCCACCAGACAGGATACCGGCAAGCTGCGTGTTAAGTACAAGTACGGTTTTTTGGTGTTGGTGTTGCCGGGGTAGGACCAGGAGCACAGGCATCCTAGCATCCTGCTGCTGAGCCACACTCCAGCCTGCGATACCTTGTTTCACGGCAGTTTTGTGGGCTGTGTTTGTGGGTGAGTGTTGTTAGATATTTTCCATCATTTTGATTGACTGAGACATTTATGTAGTCACCTGCTTTGAATTAGGTATTTGTTAAAAGAAAAGCAGCTTTTACTTAGGACTCTTTACCTATATTTCCAATGTCTTTTCTTTGAGATAGGGTCTCTCTATGCAGTTCAGGCAGGCCAGGAGTTCGCTTTGTAGTCCAGGCTGGTCTCAAACTTGCAACGATCCTCCTGCCTCAGCCTCCTGAGTGCTGGGATTACAGGTGTGCGCCACCGTGTCCGGCTTGTCTTTTTGTTTGTTTTGTTTTTCTTCTTGATACTGGGGATTGAATCCAGAGTCTATATCCCCAACTATTTTTATTTATTATTTTAAAAATCTGTTTTTTGAGACAGTCTCACTAAGTCATAATTTGCCCAGGCTAGACTTGAACTTGTAATCTTCCTGCTTCAGCCTCCTAGAGCATCTCTACTTCCTGTATCTCTACCTCCAGCTTGATACTTGGTATATCTCTCATCTAAAACTTTTCAAGGAATATACTGCTTTTGCCTGTGCCTATTAGTTATTGTATAGAAGACATATTTGTAGTCATCTTCCAGGGCTGACCTTTTCCCTCACAAGAGTTCTACTTAAGAGTTGTAGGCAGTTTCTCCCGTCAGGGCCACAAGGCCTGGCAGAGTGCTGTGTGCTAGGCTGGTGCTGAGGGAGGGTGGGGATTCATGGCTGTCTGGCGTGTTCTTTTCTCTCCTGTAGACACTGACTGTAGTGGCCAGAATCCTGGTTGTCGGGGCCGTGACAAAGCACCCAGTGATAGGTTTCCTGCCCAGTCCTCATGGCAACAGTCCATTGCTGAGTTATAATGGTGCCGAGCTCCTTCTTCCCAGAGACCCCTGTAGTTTCTTCTTCCCTGCTGCCTTTGCCAAAGCTTGCATGCACCAGAGATGATCCAATCCTCCTTCAGCACATTATGCTGAGCAGCCTACATCAGCTACCCTGTGCCCCCTCCCCTTGGAGTGCATATCAGCTCCAACCCTGTCCTTTGTCTTCAGAGAGCCAGCACAGCTGTCTGGGTGCTGACTCCCTCCGTGCCTGCATTAAACTTTTATCTCTTGCTGTTTATATCTCTCTCGTCCTCTGCATCATGTTAGATTGAGTACCTAATTCTCAATCACCAGGCGTCTCCTTACACTGAGTCTTGCATCTAACAAGGAGGCAAGCTGTTGCATTTCAGGCAAATCCATGGTGATGTGCCTTGGGCTGCCGGACAGTAGCATCTTACCGACCCAGCTGTAGCTACAGACCCCACAGACAAGAAGAAGAGTAAGAGGAATGGGCTGTGGTTTTCCGTTGTGTCAGCCAGTGTTTCAGTTACCAGACGACTAGTTCCAAAGGGCAGTAATTTACCTTTGTCGCGACCTTTGTAAAATTAGAAGCCTAAAGTTCCAGAGTTGATTACAGTAATTACCTCATGATAATGGTGGCTTAATAACAGAGTTAAGATAATTTTATGAACAGCAGAAATCAATTCAAGTCCTATTGGTGACTTGGAACCGCTAAGATGAAATCAATGGGTTTTACTCCCTTACAATAGCAATAGTCACAAGGGTATTTCTTGGATAAAGTTGTGCTATGATGTGAAGCTCGATCGCTAGTGAATTCTGTGACTGTAGTTTTCCCCATGAGGTACTAGGGGTCAGACCTGGAGCCTTGTGTGTGCAGGGCAAGGGCTCTTCCACTGAGCTACACCCTGGTTCTTACGTTGCAAGGAATTTAAGAGAGTTTACTGAAAAACAATTTCATCCATCCTTGGACTTCACTAATTCTCAAACTTCACATATGTACAACTGACTTTCTCTCTTGTCTCTCCCGCACAGTCTGTCCCTTTGGTTAGCTCCAGTTTTCCTGCTGTTCAGGACAAAAATCTTTGAAGTCATCTTCTCCTGTTTCACACCCCTGATCTTTCCCATCCAGGGCTCCGTGGGGGTGAGGGTGGGGCCTGGTGGGAGAACCCTCACCTTGCCCTGGGTTCCATCCCCAGTACGGCGCAAACCAACAAACCCCAGAGATAGCCTGCTGACTTTGTCCTCACACACAGTCAGAATCCCACCCCTTCCACTGCAATAACCTCCTTGGAGGAACCACTGTTGTACTGAGGAGCTAATGAAAGAGCGTCCCAACTTATTTCTAAGCTTCTCCCTCATCCTACCTTGTTTTTTCTTTTGGTGCTGGGGATGGAAGCCAGGATCTTGCACATGCTAGACAAGCACTCTATCACTGAGCTACATCCCCAGCCCTTAATTCTACTTTTTGTTTTGTTTTGGTTTTTTGAGGCAGGGTCTCGCTATGCAGTTCAGGCTGACCTTGAGCTCACTTTGTAGTCCAGGCTGGTCTCAAACCTGCAAGGATCCGCCTGCCTCAGCCTCCCAAGTGCTGGGATTACAGGTGTGTGCCACCATGCCTGGCTAGTTTTAAATTTTTTTTTAAAGAAAAAAGAACAAAAACAAAATAACAAAAATAAAGACAAAAACAAGACAACACAAGAACTATAAAAATGATACAGAATTCCAAAGCAAGCTGATAGAAAACCAACAATGGCTGTTGTATGACTTATTGTTATCTTCAAAGTAGTTGCTCAGATTCCCAGATATAGGTATCCAGGATTGAGCAAACAATTAAACACTAACTGTTCTGTTCAAGAAACCAGTAAAAATTAGTAGTACAATTATCTTAGTTATCTTGTGTGTGTGTAGCGGGGAGAGCATGTCTTCCAATGTCTTTCTGTTTTGTTTTGTTTCTCTTGATACTGGGGATTGAATCCAGAGTCTATATCCCGAACTATTTTTATTTACTGTTTTAAAAGTGTGTTTTCTGTGACAGAGTCTCACCAAGTCCTAATTTGCCCAGGCTGGATTTGAACTTGTGATCTTCCTGCTTCAGCCTCCTAGAGCATCGGGTATTTCTTCTGTCTGTCTGTCTGTCTGTCTATCTGTCTATCTATCATCTCCCTTCTTTTTTTTTTTTTTTTTTTGCAGTACTAGGGATCGAACTCAGGACCTTGTGCTTGCCAGGCAAGCACTTATTCCACTGAGCTATATCCCCAGCATATCATTTCCCTTCTTTCTTTTCTCTTTCACCTCATTTTACCTGTTGAGCAGTTTCTTTCTCTTTCACAATATCTATTGTATCTTTCAGTTTTATTTACTCTTTCAGGTTCTTACCCTAGGAAGACAATATAGTGTTTACCCATGTGGATCTGATTTATTTCACGTATGAGTATGGTCTCTAGTTGCATCGATTTGCCTATAAAAACCTTCATCTTTTTTTTTCTTCATAGCTGAGTAATTCTCCATTATATAAAAATACCATATTTTTCTTATCCACTCCTCAGTTGATTGGCACTTGGGCTGTTTCCAAAATTCTGCTATGACAAATTGCGCTGCTATAAACATGGTACACATCTATAGCTGTTGTCTGACATTTTTAATTCTTTTGGGAAGACACCCAGAAGGGGAGTAGCTGGGTTAAGTGGGACTTCCAATCCTAGTTTTCTGGGGAGTCTCCAGACCGATTTCCCAAGTGCTTGCACCCATCTACGCTCCCACCAACAGCGGAGAAGGGTGTCTTTTCCCCCATAGTCCCTCCAGCACTTGTTATTGGCTGATTTCTTGACGTGAGCCATTCTCTGGGGTGAGATGGGATCTCAGTGTTTCAATTTGCATCTCACTGTGCTCTGGAGACCGCAGCCCACATGTGCATGCGAGGTGGCCGACCCCCCGCACGGCCCCCACGTTTCTCACCTTTGCAGTTCACCTCCCCTTCCCTGTTGTTATTTATCTCGTTTACTTTCTCTGTCTTGTCCTTCTCTCTTCACCTGCCCCACCCAAGGCACAGCGGTGCTGGCTTTTCTCCTCCAGCCGGCTTCATCTGCCCCTTTGGAATCAGCTCTTCTCTTGGCCTGCGGCGCTGTTCCCCAAGGAGCTGAGTCACCGTCCCCCTTGTCCTCAGGTTTTTTCTCAGATGTCCTGTCTGTGTGGTTTATTTTCATTGTCTTATTTAACACCTCCTCCAATCTCTTTACCCTGCTTTGTTGTATTTTTGAAGCACTTACCACCTATTCACTGGCATAGTTACTGTTTAGAATAATAGAATTTAAACTTCACAAAGGCAAGTGCTTTTGGATTTTTTGTTTGCCAAGCCTAGAACAGTGCCCAACATAATACCTGGTCCATAACTGGTGCTCAGTTAATATTTATCAGTGGTATCAGCTGAGCACAGTGTCGGAGGCCTGTGATCCCAGCACTGAGGGAGGCTGATGCAAGACCATCTCAAATTTGAGTTCTACTTGGGCAAATTAACAAGACCCTATCTAAAAATAAAAAGTATGAAAGAGTTGTGTTTGGCCTTTTTTAACTTAGTACCGGGAATCAAACACAGGACCTTATGCTTGCCAGGCAGGTACCTGGGCCACTGAGCTACATCCTCAGGCCAAAAGGGTTATGGATGTAGCTCAGTGTGATGGTCCTGGATTCAATCCCCAGTACCACCAAAAATCAGTATTATCACTTGAATGAAGGAAATCTAATAAGTTGAGTTGGATATAGATTTGGCTGCTAGAATGACTCTCCATTAGTGGGTTTCTTTTTGACTAAGTGACTATACAATAAATTTGCTAGATAGTTCAATTGAATGGAAAGATTTGACTTAGAATTACAACTGACTTAAGCCCTGCCAGTAACTCACACAGTCCCTTCCTCCCCAAGTTACTGTGTGTTAAATGAGTTACTATGCATAACGCCTGTGACAGCAGCTGCCACACTGCAGGGCTCCCTGAGGTGTAACGGCGGTGATTACCAGTGTCCTCCTCCGGGGGGCGGTGATGATGGTTCTTACGAGGTAAGTGCATTTTATAAAACATTTAAGGAAAAAAGTAATAACAGTCTGTAAAATACTTCAGGAAATAGAAGCAGAGGTAATAACTTCAAATCACTTTGTGAGACTTTCATGAATTCTGTTACTCAAACCTGATAATACAAAACGATAAGAAGATTAGAGTAAAAGTCCTTAGTGAACATAACCACAATTTTTTTTTTTTTTTTGTCTTTTTGAGGCAGGTTCTCACTATGCAGTTCAGGCTGACCTCAGCTCACTTTGTAGCCCAGGCTGGCCCAGAACTCCCAAATGATCCTCTTGCCTCAGCTTCCCAGTAGCTGAGATTACAGGCGTGTGCCACCGCACCTGGCTACAAAACACTCTTGAGAGATGTGAAATGAGAAATAGTTATACCATGTTTATGTATTGAAAAACTGAATATTGCTAAGCTTACTGCTAAATTAACCTATAAATTCAAGGAAAGTGTAGTCATAACCTTAGTGTGGTCTTTTGTAGATATTGGCAAGTTGATTCTAAACTTTCTATAGAAATGAAAAACGATAGCACACACAAATGCTTGGAAAGTATGGAATTGGAGGATTTATACTACCTGACTTCAAAAGTTATGAATAAAACTATAGTACTCAAAATAGTGTGATATTTACCTGTATGGGCACAGTTTAATGGAATGAAATAAAGAGTCTAAGATTAAGATCCGCACTTTGCGGGATTTTCATTTCCTACAAAGGCCCCTAAACCATCCCTAGAGAATGAGATTTTTTTTTTAAAAGCAATGGTGGGCCAGGCATGGTGGTGCAGGCCTGTGATCCCAGTACTCAGGAGGCTGAGGCAGGAGGATCGTTGTGAGTTCAAGGCTAGCCTGGGCTACAGAATGAGCTCAAGGCCAGCCTGAACTGCATAGTGAGACCCTGTCTCAAAAAGACAAAA
>PVLD010012333.1:0-60921 GCA_004027595.1 Dinomys branickii | reverse complement strand
GTTTTCAGTTTATGTCCATTTAGTATGATGTTGGCTGTTGGTTTGTTGTAGATGGCTTTGATCAGATTGAGGAAGAGGCCGTCTATTCCTATTTTTTCTAAGGTTTTTAACATAAATATATGTTGGACTTTGTCGAAAGCCTTCTCTGCATCTATTGAGATGATCATGTGGTTTTTGTCTTTGACTGTATTAATATAGTATATTACATTAATTGATTTGCGAATGTTGAACCATCCCTGCATTCCTGGAATGAATCCTACATGGTCATGGTGTATAATTTTCCTTATGATTCGTTGTAATCTATTTGCCAGTATTTTGTTGAGTATCTTTGCATCTATGTTCATTAGGGAGATTGGCCTGTAGCTCTCTTTCTTGGTTGGGTCTCTCTCTGGTTTTGGTACCAGTATAATACTTGCCTCCAGAAATGTGTTGGGGAGAGTTGCTTTCTTTTTGATTTCATTGAAGAGTTTGAGGAGTGTTGGCATTAGATCTTCTCTAAATGTTTTATAGAATTCTGCTGTGAATCCATCAGGGCCTGGGCTTTTCTTTGTTGGTAAGTTTTTAATGACGTTTTCAATCTTATTAATTGATATTGGGCTGTTCAGGATTTTTACATCTTCCCGATTCAATTTTGGCAATTTGTACCTTTCTAGGAATTTGTCCATTTCTTCTGTATTTTCTGTCCTATGGGAATACAGATTTTCAAAGTAGGTATTAATGATCTTTTGTATTTCTTTTGGATCTGTAGTGACTTCATCCTTTTCATTCCTTATTGCATGAATTTGAGATCTTTCCCTTCTTTTTTGATAAGATTGGCTAGGGGTGTATCAATTTTATTTATTCTTTCAAAGAACCAACTCTTTGATTCACTAATTTCTTGTAGAGTTTTCTTCATCTCAATTGCATTAATTTCTGCCCTGAGTTTTATAATCTCCTCCCTTCTTTGGGCTCTTGGTTTGGCCTGTTGCTCTTTTTCTAAGAGTTTGAGGTGTATCAATAGGTTATTTATTTGCTCTCTTTCTATTTTCTTTGTATATGATTTCATTGCTGTAAATTTCCCGCTGAGGACTGCTTTCATTGCATCCCACAGATTCTGGTAGGTTGTACTTGCGTTTTCATTTATTTGTAGGTAATTTTTAATTTCTTCTTTAACTTGTTGTGTGACCCATTGGTTATTCAGGAGGTTGTTGTCTAATTTCCACTCGTTTATGTGGTTTTTGGAGTTCTCTTTGTCATTGATTTCCAATTTTATTGCACTGTGGTCCGATAATATGCATGGGATCATTTCAATTCTTTTGCATTTAGGTAGATATGCTCTATGGGCTAGAATGGGGTCTATTTTGGAGAAAGACCCATGTGCAGCTCAGAGAAATGTGTATTTTGATGTTGTTGGGTGGAACACTCTGTATACATCTACTAAGTCCATTTGTTCACACTTTTGGTTCAGGTCTGTTATTTCTTTGCTGAGTTTCTGTCCAGTTGACCTCTCCCTTTGCGTCAGAGGGGGTTTACGTCCCCTATTACAATAATGATATTAGTTATTTGATTTTTTACGTCTGTTAAGATTTGGCTTGTAAAGTTAGGTGCTCCATGGTTTGGTGCATAAATGTTTAGGATTGTTACCTCTTCCTCTTGCAGCTTTCCCCTAACTAGTACATAATGGCTTTCTTTATCTCTTTTGATTATTTTTGGTTTGAAGTTTACATTGTTTGCAAACATAATAGCTACCCCTGCTTTTTTCTGGGGACCTGTTGCATGGAGGATTGTTTTCCAACCTTTAACTTTCAACCTGTGGATTTCCTTTTGAGTAAAATGTGTTTCCTGTATGCAGCATATCGTTGGATTGTGTTCCTTAATCCAGTCTTCCAATCTTCTCCTTTTGACTTTTGAGTTGAGGCCATTTACATTAATGGTTATCATGGTTATATGTTGGCTTATTCTAGTCATGTTATTTACTTGATGTTTTTCTTCTTTTGCTGACTGTTTACTTGATTGATCTGTTTAGGGAGTTATTTCTATTGTTGTTCTTGGAATTGAGGTCTCTTTTTTCTCTGTCTAGAATATCTTTTAGTGCTGTTTGCAATGCTGGTTTGGCACTCATGAAGTTCTTCAGTTGTTCTTTGTTGTGGAAATATTTTATTTCTCCATTGAATTTGAGGGATAGTTTTGCAGGATACATCAGTCTGGGTTGGAACTTGTTTTGTCTCAGAATCTGTAATATCTCGCTCCAAGCTCTTCTTGATTTCATGGTTTCCGTTGAGAAGTCTGCTGTGATTCTGATGGGATTTCCTTTATAGGTGATCTGTTTCATTTCTCTAGCAGCTTTTAATATTGTGTTCTTTTGCTGGATATCTGGGATCTTGACTATTATATGCCTGTGTGTTTTTCTTTGGATTATGGATCGTTGGGGTTCTATATGCCTCGATTAACTGAAGTTGAGTATCTTTTCCCTTGTTTGGGAAATTTTCTGCTATTATTTCAGCAAATATTCTTTTTATATCGTTTGTGTGGTCTCCTGCTGTTTCACACACTCCTATAACTCGAATATTGTTACGTTTTGCCTCATCTTGGAGCTGTTGGATTGACTTTTCTTGAGTCTTTGATGATATTGTGAGATTCTTCCTTTCACACTCATAAGCTGCCATGCTCTCTTCAAGTTCTGAAATCCTATCTTCGGTTTCATTTAAGCTATTTTCCAAGCTTTCAGTGTAAGTTTTCAAATCCTGGCATTCTCTTTGGACCTGTTTCATTCTTGGTAATTCATTCCTAAATTGCTCTTGTAACGTTTCCATTTGTTTCCTATTTTCTTCTAGTATTTTGTCTATTTCTTGTCTGTGTGAATGGAACATTTCTTCCATCATTGTTTTCAGCTCGTTTTTTGTCTGAGAGATCATTGCAGGTATGTGGCTTATTTCTGCTTTAAGCTCTTTTATGGCCTGTTGGAGTTGTTTCATTTCGGATGCAATTGTTTCATAACTTGCAGGTATGTGGCTTCCTGGTTCCCCTGTATCCTCGCATTCAAAACTTGTTCTGGGTGGGGTTGAGTTTTGAGACTGCGTTTTGTTCCTCTGTTTTCCCATTTTTGGGTATCAGATTCAAAGTGTGGAGCTATAAATTCCACAGACAGCTCAGCAGGCAAAGGTCTGCTGCAGAGGCTGCTGCAATGATTCCTTCTCTTTGGGAGAATGTCCCTTAAGCTGTCTGCTGAGACTTCCGCTTCTACTCCCTACCCTGAGACCTGGCTGGGGCACATAACAGCTCGCCGCCCCAGGGACCTTGCAGGCAGGGGGTCATTCAGGTGTTCCTCCTTGGGTGGAGCTCCTCCCCCCCTCACAAATCCTGTCGGAGCCCCCAGCCAGCTCTTCCGACCTGGGGATCCTGCAGTCAGTAAACTGCTCGGATGTCCCTCGCTGGGCTGAGTTTCTTCCCGAGTCACAAAGAACCAGTCAGGGCGCCCAGTCAACTCACCCTTGGATCGTGAAGACAGGAATGCCGCTCAGATGTATCTCCCTGGATCGAGCTTCTTCCTGACTCATAAATCCTGCTGCGGTGTTCACTAGGCTCTCCTGTTCTGAGATCCGTGCCGGCAGGAGATCCTGGCGCTCCCTGGAGCTTTTCCACCTCCTCGGCTTTCTCACAGGAGCTGCAGACCACAGCTGCCACAGTTCACGTGGCACTGGCTGTGGGGGCGGGGCTCTGAGCGGGATCACGGACCGCTGCCCAGATTGGCGCAGTCTGCCTGAGGATCGTGTTCTCTGAGTTTACTGTGCTCTGCCACCTCCAACAAATCCTGGTTACAGCCACCTCCGAGCCGATGAGGTTCAGGAGCTGGGAGGGTCCGTCCTGTGTGGCCAAAGCGTAGTGCCTATCTCCTCGGGCGCCCAGCTCTCAGGATCCGCCCTCTTCTCGCCATGGCTTATCCAGCTGACCCTTTAATGCTCAGGCCGTGGAGAGCAACACTATCAGTTGGAATTTCGCATCCGCAGACTGGGCACCCGTGCGCAAAGGATCGGTCTCTGGCAGAGTTTCCCTCTGCCACTCACCTGGTCACCATCTTCCCGGAAGTAATTGTTATTGATTTCTGATTATTGATTTCTTAATGCCAGCCATTCTTACTGGGGTGAGAGGAAATCTCAACGTTGTTTTAATTTGCATTTCTTGAATGACTAATGACGTCGAACATTTTTTCATGTATTTATTTGCCATTACTATTTCTTTATCTGAGAAGTGTGTATTCATCTCAGATGCCCATTTTTGGATTGGGTCTTTAAATTTGGAGGGACTGATGTTTTTTAATTCTTTATGTGTTCTAGATAGAAGACCTTTGTCTGAGGGACAGTCAGCTAAAATTTTTTCCCAGTTTGTGGGTTTTCTTTTTACCCTGCTAGGGATTTCTTTAGATGTGCAGAATCTTTTCAGTAGGATGAGATCCCAGTTGTTGATTCTTTGAAGTATTACCTATGTGGTTTGGTTCTTATTCATGAACTGTCTGCCTACCCTTATGTCTTCAAGGTTTTTACGTACTTTCTCTTCCAATAGATTTAGTGTTTCTGTTTTAATATTGAGATCTGTGATTCATTTTGACTTGAGTTTGGTGCATGGTGATAGACTTGGGTCTATTTTCAGTTTGGCAGGTGGCAAACCAATTTTTCCAGTAACATTTATTAAAGAGGCTATTGTTCTTACAGAGAGCTTGTTTGGCCCATTTATCAAAGATTAGGTGGCTGAGTGTGTTTGTGGTTGTGTCTGTGTCTTTTAAACTGTTCGATTGATCTTGTGATCTATTTTTTAGCCAGTGCCATGTTGATTTTATTACAGTAGCTTTGTAGTATAATTTCAGGTCAGGGATTGTAATTCAGTCTGACTTATCCTTGTCACCCAGGATTGCTTTTGCTATTCTGGGTCTCTTCTGGTTCCAGATGAATTTAAGGAATGTTTTCTCTAGATCTGTGAGGTATGCTAATGGTAGTTTAATGAGAATTACATTGAATCTGTACAACAATTTTGGTAGTATGACCATTTTCACAATGTTGATTCTTCCTATCTGTGAGCAAGGAATGCTTTTCCATTTATTGAAATCCTGTTCAGCCTCTTTTTTCCAGAGTACTATAGTTCTCATTGAATAGATCTTTTACTTCTTTTATGAGATTGATTCCTAAATATTTCAATTTCTTAGATGCTATTGTGAAAGGTATGGTTTCCTTAATTTCTCTCTCAGTCTATTTGTTTTTTGTGTACAGTAATGCTATTGATTTTTGGGTATTAACTTTGTATCCAGGTATGCTGCTGAATTTGTCAATTACTTCAAGAAGTCTCGTGAAGCTTTTGGGGTCTTCCATGTAGTGTATCATGTCATCTGCAAATAGTGATAGTTTTACTTCTTTCTTTCCAATCCTTATTCCTTTTATTTCTCTCTTTTCTAATTGCTCTGGCTAATGCTTCCAGAACTATGTTGAACAGGAGTGGTGACAGTGGATAGGCTTTTCTTGTTTCTGATTTTAAAGTGAATGTTTTCAGTTTTTGTCCATTTAGTATGACGTTGGCTGTTGGTTTTTCATAGATGGCTTTGATCAGGTTGAGGTAAAGACCATCTAGTCCTATTTTCTGTAGAGTTTTTATCATGAATGCATGTTGGACTTTGTTGGAAGCCTTTTCTGCATCTATTATGATGATCTTATGTTTTTTTTCTTTGGCTGTATTGATATGGTGTATAACATTAATTGATTTGTGAATTTTGAGCCACCCCTGTGTTCCCGGAATGAATCTGACTTGGTCGCGGTGTATGATTTTCTCGATGACTTGCTGCATTCTATTTGCTAGTATTTTATTGAGTATCTTTGCATCTATATTCAATAGGGAGATTGGTCTGTAATTCTATTTCTTGGTTGGGTCTTTCTCTGGTTTTGTTATCAGTACAATACTTGCCTTCAAAAATGAGTTAGGGAGAATTGCTTCCTTTTCAATTTCATTGAAGTATTTGAGGAGTTGTTGGTATTAAATCTTCTGTGAATTTCTTGTAAAATTCTGTTGTGAATCTCCATCAGGGTTTGAGTTTTTCTTTCTTGGTAAGTTTTTAATCACATTTTCAATCTCATTAATTGATACTGGATTGTTCAGGATTTTTGTATCTTCTTGACTCAACCTTGGTTATTCATATATATCTAGGAATCTGTCCATTTCTTCAGAGTTTTCTATCCTATGGGAGTAAAGATTTTCAAAGTAGGCATTAATGATCTTTTGAATTTGTGTAGAATCTGTAGTATTTTCATCTTTTTCATTCATTATTGCATGAATTTGAGTTTTTTCCTTTCTGTTTTTGATAAGTTTGGCTAGATGTTTATCAATTTTATTTATTCTTTCAATGAACCAGCTCTTTGATTCATTGAATTTTGGTAGGGTTTTCTTCATTTCAGTTGCATTAATTTCTGCCCTGATCTCTATAATCTCTTCCCTTCTTTTGGCTTTGGGTTTGACTTGTTTTTCTTTTTCTAAAAGTTTGAGTTGCAGAATTAGGCTATTTATTTGTTCTCTTTCTGCTTTCCTTATGTGGGAGTTTACTGCTGTAAATTTCCCTCTGAGGCCTGCTTTCATTGCATCCCACAGATTCCAGTAAGTTGTATCTACATTTTCATTTGTTTGTAGGCATTTTTAAAATTTCTACTTTAGTTTCTTCTGTGACCCATTGGTTGTTCAGGAGGTTGTTGTTTAATTTCCAAGTGTTTGTGGAGTTTTTAGAGTTCCTTTTGTCATTAATTTCCAATTTCATTGCACTGTGCCCAGATAGTATGCATGGGATGATTTCAATTCTTTTGCTTTTAGGTGGGTATGCTCTATGGGCTAGAATGGGGTGTATTTTAGAGAAAGTCCCATGTGCAGCTGAGAAAAATGTGTATTCTGATGTTTTGAGGTGGAACATTCTGTATACATCTACTAAGTCCATTTGCTCTCAGCTTTGGTTGCGATCTGTTATATCTTTGCTGATTTTTTGTTCAGTTATCCTATCTCTTTGTGTCAAAGGGATGTTGATGTCCCCTATTACAATAGTGTTATTAATTATATGGGTTTTCATGTCTGTTAAGATTTGTGTTATGTAGTTTGGAGCTCCTGTATATGGTGCATACATGTTTAGGATTGTTATCTCATCTTCTTGCAATTTTCCCCTTACAAGTATGTACTGACCTTCTTTATCTCTTTGGGTTGTGCTTGGTTTGAAGTTTACATTGTTTGCAAGCATAATAGCTACTCCTGCTTTTTTCTGGTTTCGTTTTGTGTGGAAGATTGTTTTCCATCCTTTGACTTTCAGTCTATGGGTTTCCTTTTGAGTAAAATATGTTTCCCATATACAGCATATCATTGGATTTTGTTTCTTAATCCACTCTGTCAATCTTTTCTTTTGACTTGAAACCATTTACATTTATGGTTATGGCCAGTATGTGTTGGCTTATCATTGTCATGTTATTTACTTGCTGTTGGTTTCTTACTTTTTCTACTTCTTTCCTTGTTTGCTCTTCTTGAGGGTTCCTTTGTACTGTTGTTCTTGAAATTGCAGTCATTTTATTCTTTGTCTAGAATGTCTTTTAGTGGTTTTTGTAAGGATGGTTTGGCACTCATGAAATTCTTCAGTTGCTCTTTGTCATGGGCATATTCTATTTCTCCATTAAACTTGAAGGATAGTTTAGCAGGATACATTAGTCTTAGCTGAAAGCTGTTTTGTCTTAGGATCTGTAACACTTTGCTTCAAGCTCTTCTTGATTGGATGGTTTGTGTTGAGAAGTCTGCCATGATTCTGATGGGCTTTCCTTTATAGGTGATCTGTTTCTTTTCTCTAGCAGCTTTTAGTATTCTGTTCTTTTGTTGGAGATCTGGGATCTTGATTATTGTATGTCTGGGTTTATTTTTATTATGGTTATGACTAGTAGGAGTTCTGTATGCCTCATTTACTGTATCTCAGATTCTGTTTCCATGCTTGGGAAATTTTCTGCTATTATTTCTGCAAATATTCTTTTTAAGTCATTTGTGTTGCCTTCTGCTCTTTCATTGACTCCTATACTCTGACATAATTTCTCTTTGCCTCATCTTGCAGCTGTTGGATTGATTTTTCCTGGTTCCTTGTTGATTTTCAGAGATCCTTCCTTTCACCAGCATTGGTTGCCATGCTGTCTTCAAGATCTGAAATTCTATCTTTGGCTTCATTCAGACAGTTTTGCAAGCTTTCAATTGAAGTTTTGATTTCCTGGAAATCTCTTTGAGTGTGTTTCATGTGTTCTAATTCATTCTTGTATTGCTCACTAACATTTCCTTCAGTTCCCTGTGTTCATCTATTTTTTTTTCTATTTCGTCTCTGGATGTAGAGCATTTCTTTCATTATTATTGTCATTTCATTTTTTCCTGAGAGATTATGTCTGATTTGACCTCTTGTATGGCCTGATGGAGTTGTTTCTTTACTTCCACTGCAATCATTTCAGCAATTTTAGGTGTCCGTTTACCAAGTTCTCCTATTTTGATGTCTCCTGGACTTGTTCTGAGTGGAGTGGTGTTCTGAGATTGTGTTTTAGCCCTCTGCCTTGTCACGTTTAATGCTGGAGGCAGAACATTCAGTCTCCTTCTTCTATGGCAGTTCAGCAAAGGTCACTAATGGCCCTAGGTTTCCTGGTGGTCAGGTCTGCCCCTTAGTGATCACTGAGTTACGCTGCTTAGGCTGGGGTCTTCCAGTAGATAGTGAAGTCTACCTAGTTCTCCCTGGTGTCACACACATATTTCTTAAAAATATGACTGAGGGGTACATATAGGGAATAATTTTTGATAGAATTTCTTTGTGGGGTGTTACAAATGTTTTAAAAATACATAGTGATAATAATTGTCTAACTGTGAATATACTAAAACTTAATTGCACACAATAAGAGTAAATTTATGATATGTAAACAAAATTTCAATTTAAAAAAATCACTTACTAATTAGACATAATATTTTAAGTTATATTTTTAATTTGCTGTCTTATAAGTTGCACACTTCACATATTCTACTATATATAGTTACTTTATTTGTGGAATTGCTAGGTTTTACAGATGTGTTTATTTCTAAGACAAGTAGCATTTTATTGGAAAATAAGTTTAATGTAAATTTTAGAAAATGGTGTTCTTTTAAATGAATAGATGCAAACTATTTTTATTCAACCAGCATAAAGACAAAATACTTAAATTTTCTACAAACCTACCTTTTATGGGCATTAAATACTGCTAGCTGTCAATTATTGTATTTTCTAGCATATTAACAGTACTGGATATGGACTTTGAGAAAACTTATCCAGAGTTAAGTCATCAGTGACTGAAATAAGCTTCCAAGAGTCTGCAGTCTTGTACTATATAGGTTTGCACAACAACAATGACAGTGGTGACTGCTTCCATCACTAGCTAATATTTATTGAGAACTTACTACCTATCAGGCACTGTAATATCTTAAATGCATCATCTTAGTAAATCTTCATTGTTCAGAGCTTGCAAAATTTTCTTGGATTCATACAGTTAGTTAGTAGTAGAGTCTAAATTAGAATTTGGGTCACATTCACCGAAGTCTACGGACCTTTAACGACAGACAATAGGGCATACTGATAAAAACAAAAAAAACTAAAATTAAAAAAAAGGCTCTAAGGAACCCTTCTATATACCTCACTTCTCTCATATGACAGGTAATGACAGGCTGTGATATACTCAGAATACTGGGTATTTTATCTTGTGCTTTCAGAACAAACAACCAGAGACTGTGCGGATTAAACAACAGTCACTTATTTTCTCATGGTTTTGGAGGCAGGAAGTCCAAGGTCAAGATTCTAACTTGGCCAGTTTCTCGTGAGGACCATCTTTGTGGACTGTAGGTGGTTGCCTCCTTGCTATGTTTTCACATGCTGTGGAGAAGGAAAAGCTCCATGCCATCTCTTCTTGGATGGGCTCTAACCCTATCACAGGCTTCCCACCCTCATGGCCTCATCTGAACCTAATTCTCCTCCAAAGCTCCCACAGGCACAGATATCACAATGGGGGTTGGGGTTTTCTTACATGCATTTGGAGAGGGAAGTGACATGATTTAGTCCATAACAGTGAGTTAAGGGGGGTGGATATAAGTGATGGATGAGACAAGATGAGAGAAATAAGACCGGAATATCAGATAATTCATCTTCAGATTTAAGGTTTCAAGAACTAAGATTAGTAATGAATAAAATTACAGTGAACCAGGAGCTGAAAATTTTAGAATTGAGGAGAGTGACAGTAACAAAGAAAGATAATATTTGATATAACTCAATGACATGAGGTTCAAAACCCACTTTGTCTTTCAGTCTTTAGACAAAATGATAATGAAAAATGCTTTGAAGATAGTGATATGCAAAGGGAAAAACCCCACTTCCCCATACACAGTGGGTCAGAGTTGTGGAGGGGGTGAAAGGGCTAGAGACTTCTCTCCAATAGGGAACTTGTGTCCTTGGGAGAGAGCCAGGTCTCAAACACAGAGTAAAAAGATGAAAAAGATCTAGTGTAATTGTTACCATTGCTGAGCTATATTTTTAAATTGGGCTTAAGGTTTCAGATTGGAAGCAGGGGAGAAGTGGGGACAGAAAGCTGAAAAGGATGTACAGAGCCATGTGCAGATTAAAGTATAGATGGATGGTTATCTGGGAGTTTGACAGGGTGTTCTGTGTGATGGCTGTGCAGTAAAGAAAATGGTGAGATTCAACATGGTGGATTCGTTGTAGATAAAGCTGGCCAGGTTGTGGAAGTCCCTCACTCTCACAATGGGAGTACAAGATCTAGAAAAGCACCAACTCTTATACACTGGCTCCTTCTCACCTCTTCCTTGGTAAAAAGGCAAGCACAGGAATGGACGCCCATCTTGACCTTGTTGGTTGACATGTTAAGCTCTAGGGAAGCTACATGTTATTGTAAGAGTAGAGGCTCCTCCTCAGCATTGACAGTAGGAGTAGGAATCTTAGAGAGCGTAGTCTGTGTCTCAGTAAGCAGGCTTCCCTTTCCTGAGTTTATCAGTTGCTCATTCATGTGGTCAAACATACAAGATGAAGAAAAAAATCTAAAATATGCTAGAACAAAGCACCAAGTCACATTTAATAAGCAGACTTCTCAGTAGAAACTCCACAAGTCATGAGGAAATGGAATAGGACCTAAAAAAATATTATTACCAGTCAAGGATACTATACCCAGGAAGAGTACCCTTTTAGAAATGAAGGAGAAGAAAAGCTCTTCCAAGAAAAGCAAAACCTTAGAAAATTCATGGCCCCCAGACCACCATTATAAAAATGCTTAAGGTAGTTCCACATGGAGAAGGGAAAGATATAGTGTCCATCAGGAAAGCATGTGAAAGTGTAAATACCACTAAGAGACATGCCAAAGGAAGATAAAAAAGAATGTAACCATGGCAACATAATAAACCATCAAACTACAAAGATGGATAAGAGAGGGGAAAAAACAAAGACTATTCAAAACAGTTAAGGGAAAATCAACAAAGTAACAGGAGTAAATTCTTATCTATCAATAATAGCTGAATGTAAATGGGTTAAATTCTCCAATTAAAAGATATAGCATGACTTAATGGATTAAAAAAAAGCTAACAGTATACTGCCCACCAGAAACTCTCCTTGTCAGCAAAACACACAGACTGAAAATTAAAAGAATAGAAAATGCCATTTTAAACAAATGGAAAAGTAAAACAAACAGAAGTGTCTGTGCTCACATCTGACAAAACAGATTTTAAAACAAAAGTGTAGAAGGAGACAAAGAAGGGCCTACATCAAAGATTAAGGGATCAATATAATAAGAAGCTATAACAATTGTAAAATCTATATTGACCAGAGTTGGAAAACCCAATTTTGTACAAAAATGTTAGATATAAAAGGAGAGATAGATTTAATACAGTACATTCTCAACAATGGATAAATTATTCAGACAAAAGTCAGCAGAGATGTATTAGAATTCATGGTAGTATTTCACAGATATTTACAGAACATTGCATTCAATAACTGCAGAATACACATTCTTTTCACCAGCATATTCTCTAGAATAAACCATGCACTACACAACAAATCAACATTTAACAAATCCAAAACACTGAAATGTGTCTTGTATCTTTTATGATCACAGTGTGTGATTTCTAAAATTACACAAATATATGATGAGGAAAAAATGAATGAATGAATGAGTGAAATGCCACCAGGCCAATTGAAACTAATCAGAAACAAAATGAAAAAAATAACAAATGTCACAGAAGAAATAAAAGACTAAAATATCCAGGTAAACTGAAAGAGACTAAAACTGAGCCTAAAAATGAGACTGAAAGATGTAAAAGATTAATAGAACATGAGCTCCTTTACTAATATAAGGGTACTGGGTAAACTTCAGATTTCTTTCTAAAATAGCTGTAAGCCAGTGAGGATTGTGAAACTTTCCAGTGGCTAGAATTTTTAGCGTCTTCACTGACAGAGTTTCCTGGTGTTCTCTATGGAAGATGGAGTGGTAGATCTAGGGTATTTTTTCTTTCTGTATTGTTATCTCAGATCTCTGCATCTTACAGGTTTTCACTCTTTCTCTCTGATTTTTAGTGTTTTCCTATAGTCACTCACCTCTAAATGCAGCTGTGTATTTGTTACTTTAGTTCTCTAGAAGAGGAGAGAGTCCTAGGTGACTGTATTCTGCCCTCTTGGATCCTCTCAAGAAGACATTTGATGCCATAAAGTAAACATACTATACCTTTTCAGTCATTTTCACTGTACTATTCTTTATGTAAACATTTTATATACCATTTTCTTTAAAAATCCCAATGCCTCTGCCTTGATCTCATTGTCAATGATACACCTGTTTCTAGTCTACTGATAAAAGTGATTCAAAAGAGATCTTTACTGATTTTTCAAGCACATCTCTTCATTTTTCAGTTTAGCCTTCTATATACTGTGCCTTCCCTAATGAAATAAGGGATTATGTGTCCACTCTTGTTTCTTTTTATGAGGCTGGGTTTCACTATGTAGTTCAGGTTGACCTTGAATTCACTGAGTAGCTTAGGTTGACCTCAAACTCATGGTGATCCTCTTGCCTCGGTCTCCCAAGTGCTGGGATTACAAGTATGTACCACCACACTGGGCCTACTCTTCTATCTAATGTCATTCTCCCACTTGTACACTGGATACACTTAGCTCTTCCCTACTGAACATTACTGCCATTCTTTCCTCTCACTGGTGGATCATTCCCATTAATCGTAAAACACATTTTTTTTCTCATCCCTTTAGAATGAGTTTTCTTTGCCCCCACTTTTCCATTTCCCTATAATCTATCTTCCACTTTTGCTCCTTTTACACCAAATTTCACTGGCAGAATCATTGACGCTTGCTGCTGCTCATTCCTTTCCTTTTCATTCTTTTTTAAAATCCTGGTCTTAACATGGCTTTGCTTTTTACAGTCTGCTAGAAGAGCAGCAAGTGATGGACGACCTCGCTTTGCTAAATGAATATGCATTTCTGATTCCTTGTTTTCAACCTATTAGCAACATTTGATGCAATTAGTCACCACCTCCTGCAAACCCTTTCCTTGGTGTCTGAAATGTCATCTCCCTCACCTTAAAATCTGTAGTTTCTGCCTCATTTTCTCTTCATCATCTCAACTTTTAAATGATGATGTACCTCAACACCCATTTCTTAAACCTCTCTTTTCTTGTCTACATTTATTCCCCTAGATTCTCTTCCAAGGCCTTAGGTCCTCTGTAAAGATTGATTATTCCAAGTTTATACTCCTAGTCTGTGATGTTTAAGCCTGAATTTGTCAACTTGGGGGCCACCCAGGAGATCAGTGGAGTGCATCTCTTTGTCGGGGGGGCATGAAAGTATGTCCTTGGATACCAAATCTGACCCCTTGCTCCTTCCTCAATGTTGCTGTCTCCCTGCTCTGCTTCCAAGTCACCACGAACTAGGTGAACAGAATGCAGGAGTTGTGGGGTCAAGAAGGCTTCTACTCATATTTCAAAGTAAGGCCTGAGAGGGCAAGCAAGGGTCTCTTAAGTGGACAGTTTGAGAAGCTGTGAGAATGAAGCTAAGCATGCAAAGAGACCCCAGATAGTCAGAGATGCTAGAGATGTAGAACATCTGCTGATGAAATTTACAGGCTGTGAGTGGAGCCAAGAGAGAGACCACGTGGTCTGTAACCAGAAATGCCATAGGAATTGGGCAGCCCAAGCCCTCTCCAACTCACATCTCACCACAGTGTGCCCTGGATACCTGATATGGAAATGCAGGACTTAGTGTTTACTAGAGCTCAGTCTGTTGGTTCTATTCTTTTATATCCCCTCTATTCTTTGCTTTTGGAATGGAAATACCCTGTGCCATTATACCTTGGTATTGTATAATTTATTTATTATTTTTTGTAGACATTCACAGGTAAGCATTTGTTTTGAGTCTCAGAAGAGACATGGACATGATCTTTTAAAAAGTTGTGGAACTGTTGAGAGTTTGAGAAAGGGATTATTATGGTTTTTAGTTGTATGAAAGATACTTGTATCATGTAGGTAAAGTCAAGACTAACTGTTATTTAGGGATGAACTATGATTTAAGGGGAAGTATTTCTATGTCAAGTTCATAAGTGATGAAATGTGACAGTTCAACTTGATTGTGTCAACTACTTTGGCTTGGGAGTTGCTGAGGATATTAGTGGACTACATATGTGGGTAGTTCTGTGTGGGTCATGGGGGCATGACCTTGGGTATCATATGTACCCTTCCTTTCCAGTTCTGCTGTCCTGCCCTGCTTGCTGCCCACAATGAACTAAATATCTCAGCTCTTCCATGGCCTTCCGCCCTGATGTCTCCACCTTTGAGCCAATTGATCATGACCATTTGACTATGAACTGAATCCCCCTAAACCATGAGCCAGATTACACTTCTCCTCCTCTAAATTGTGTATGTCAGTTATTGTGCCCAGGCAACAGGAACACTGACTAACATGTAGTCCCATTTAAAACAGTAAGCTCCATCTTTGCCATTATACTGTGTATTCGTCTTTCTATGTAATTTTCAACTTGACCTCTTTGTTTGATGCCTAACAGACACAAGTTGGTCTATTCAAAACAGTTATTTCCTCACATCCATCTTTCTTTTCTTACTTATAATATTTTCTTACCCTGTTGGTTTCCTATTACAATAAGTATGTGTTAAGCAGGTACCTGCACATTTTATAGATAGAAGCTATGTATCTATTTTATAGATAGAAACTTACTTCCTGGCCTCTGCCCCTCAGTATTTAATACAGAAGTAGCGTGAGCCAATAGCTTTTTCCCACTAGCCATTTCTCTTTAAAGATCCTGAATTTTATTTGGGTTCATTGAAGCCTAATGGTGGATTGATGATGACAGTCAGTGACATAGGAATAACACTGTCCCCAGGCTCCGTGAAATCCAAGGTTATCCCTAGACTCCTCTTAAACTGCTACATGAAAATAAAATAAACTCTTCTTTAAGCTTCTGTTATATTTTGTAGCAGCCAAATTGAATTTTAATTATGGAGATAAGCACTTAAAAGAATCATAGAATTCCTTGAAAATATTAAAAGAAAAAGCAGAAGGAAGGAAGAAGGATAATCTGGGACTGACCAAGTATCCTGGTTGAGGCAAGTACATTGGTGTAAAGCAAGGAGGAGCTGTTAGAACTTGGTGCTTTATAGATCTGTGACCTCATTGAGGATATTAACATTTAAACCATGTTCCTGCTCGCAAATGAGTCTGTTACTGGGCATGGGCCAAACCACTTTGTCAACTCTCATAAAACAAGAGATGCTTTACAAAATTTTGTTGTTGCTAGCAACACAAGACCTTTTCTCACTAGTCTTATGCAGGACTGGAATATACAGTGCCCTAAAAGTCAATTTGTTCTGAATGAATGGAGGTCATATCCTGTTTCTCCCTAACCATGTAGGCGGGCACTTCTATAAACCAATTTTAAAATGATTTACCTATTCTAAGCTCCTTACATAACATTCATACAAACAGACTGAGAGAGGTGCTGTGAAACTGGAAGTATGGTGATTCACCTCCTTGGCCTTAGTTTCCTTTTATTTTAGTAAACTTGAACAATTGGTCTCTGATAGCTCTTTCGGGGAGCACAAGGGAAGCACATGCAGAAGAAAATGAACATCTATTAATGGACAGCTCTGTTAATGTGAAAGAACACAGGCTTTGGTCTGTATTGGTGTCAGGTCTGCCAAACACACTTAATTTATGCTACCCAATAAATACAGAGTAAGATATTCCAGAACAACACCCAATTTTGTTGTGTACCTGACTTTGCATATCCTGGTAGTAGAAATGGCAGCTGATTTCACCTATCCTGATTTCACTTAGGTTGCTCACTTCCCAATGAAATAGCCAGAATAAGGACTCCTCTCCCCCTTTTACAGATGAAGAAACTGATAGAAAATGCTTTTGCTAAGGTCACAGAATTAGCTACTATAAAAACTAAGATGAAAACCCCAGTCTAGTGTTCTTCATAATTCTTAAGTTAGAAGATCTAACCGTATGAACGAATTCACCCTAGGGTTTATATAAGGGATGATTGAAAAATGTGAATTTTTAATTTTTAAAAATGTATTATAGTAAAAGACTCATTGCCATTAATATCTCTCAGAATACTCCCTCAGAATACTCCCCCCCCCCTCCGCCACTTTGAACACCTATCCTATTGCTTGTGCTATTTCCTGAAGCCATTCTGGAAGTCTTCTTTTGTGAGTGAGGTGATGAAAACTATGGTGGATGTTGCTGCAAAGGCCAGCTTGTGAATACATCATGGTGTGTCCTCATGTACTTTGTTCACCAGATCTGGCACCCTACAATTTCTGGCTCTTTCCCAAAGTCAAAATGACCATGAAAAGTAAACATTTTGAACTGACTCAAGACACCAAACAGTTGTGGCAGTGTGAACAAAAATACTCACAAAACAGAGCTTCCAGCACTACTTTCTGAAAGTAGCAAGAATGATGAAATAAATGTGTTTGGGACATCAATGGCAATGTGCCTAACGAAATGCTAATTTTAAAAGTTATATACATTTTTCAATCAGATCTCATAATTTAATAGATCTGGCTCAACTCATTTTAGGGTTCCCACCTTATGAACAATATTATTAGCCAAGATACATGGCACCTGTGTGTACTTAAAGGCGAGGGGGTATTAGCAGGTGATATGGTTGTTCTACCTGGGTAGGTACTTGGCTTCAGAGAATAACTTCAGAAGACACTGGTTAGATGTGAGTAAGGAGCAAGCAGTTCATTAGAGAAGATAAATTGTTGTGTAAGGAGATTTTGATGGAAGAGAGTTAAACACTATATGTTATCTAATATTCAAACTGCTATTTGTAGCATCCAGTCTTCTCCATTGTCTTTCTAACTCTGATATATTAAGGATGACTGGAAAAATTAATCTCTGGCTATTTCATCTGTCTCCTTTTAAAAGGAAAGGTCATTGAACCTTAAACTATATTAAGCATTAAATTTTTATGATCAAATTGAAATTCTGCACAAATACAGTTAATTAAATTTATAGATGATCTACTGTCTAGATTTATAGGAGAGCCCTTGATTGAAAACGAGCTATAAAACATGTACTGAGTGAATACCCCCAGCCTGCACCTTCCAAGCCACTGTTTCTAAAACAAACTCTCTTAGTGTCCCACGTCAGTGTGTGAGTGCCTGTTACCTACTCAGCAGGAAGCCTGCTGGCTCCTCCCCTGCCTGGCCTCTGGATGTTGCCGCTCTCCAATAGATGAGATCTGGTGCGCTCAGGGTGGTATGGCTGTACGGCCGTGGTATGACTCAACAGGCTTGAGTCTTCCCTTTCCTTTTCCAACCTTAGCCCACGTGATTATCCATAGCTTGTTTATTGGAATAGATACTGAAAATTAACATGCTTGAAATAAAACTTTTGGTTTTGTAGTCTTATGCATCTTTTCCCCTCCAGTCTTCTCCATCTCAGGAAAATCATCACCTGTTTGATGCTCAAGACCAAAAGTTGAGTGTTAACTCTTCTTTCTACTTATTCCAACCAGATCCATCTGCAAGTCTTATTCTGGGGTCATTTTCTATCATATTTTCTCCACCGTGAGTCTTCTCTGCATCACACTGGGGCTAGCACAGACTGAGAGCTGGCCTACCCAAGATCAGTCACCTTTGTGTAGTGGGTAAGCTGTGCTTCTTTGAGGTGGAAAATGAGAAGACCCCTTTGCAGTCTGAGTCAGCCTCTTGTCAACTTGGGCCAGAGGCTTGGCAAAAGCCTGATCCCCTGAAGCAGGCACCCATGGGCTGACTGTCCCATACCATAGTCCCTCTCATTTTATCTACTCCTGCCAGTCTACCCCCAGATGTCTCCTGTTCTCCGATCTTCTTCTTCCCATGCATCATACTGTTCATCTCAAAGCATAGATCAGATAATTTAACAACTAAAATCACTAAATCCTTGTTATACATAATATAAAACTCAGAGTCACACTGGGCATGGTGGTGCAAGCCTGCAATCCCAGCACTGTGGGAGGCTGAAACAAGTCCAGCTTTGGCAACTTAGTGACTTAGACAGACCCTCTCTCAAAACAAAAGGTGGGGATCTGGAATGTAACTCAGTGTAGAGGTCTTGCTTTCAACCCCCAGTGCCAGAAAAACCAAAGAGTCCTTACTGTGATTACAAGTTCCCCCATGATCCCCCCACCTCTTGTTCCCGCCTTTGCTCTATCTGATCACTCCACCGGCCTTCTAAATACGTGAGCTCCTTCCTGCTTGGGGGCTTCCATATCTTTCCAGACGATTTGTTCCTCTTTTTCCCAGTCTCAGTGACAGAGGCTTTTCTTGACTTACTTAGGTAAAATCTATCTATCCAATGAGCCATTCCCATTACCCTTCAGTCACACTATCACCCAGGCTTACTTTGCTCCACAGCCTACTTGTCTGCTGTCTGCCTCTCCAAGAATATGAGCCTCCTGGGAGGCAAAGGAGTTGCCAAGTTCCTCCGAATTGTGTCCGTAAAGATGGTGGTCTTACTTCCGGGAAGATGGCAACCAGGTAAGCAGCAGAGCAAGATCCTCCTGAAGGATCACCACCCAGACACTGGAATATAGCAACATGAGAAAGACAAGAAGGAGAGAAACGGGTCCCCTGGGCCCAGGAAGGATCTGAAATGAGAATTGAAGCCCTCAGAAGAACAAACAAGACCGCTCCTGGAGGAAAAGCTCAGAGGGCCACCATGGTGCAGTTAGAGGAAGAGGAGGCGGAGAAGGAGGGAGTCACTGCTCCATACACACCCTTGGCCCGCTCCCTCATTCTGGCACTTGCAGCTTCAGCTTTGGAGGCCCGTGCTTGTGGGAGCCTCCCGACTCAGACAGGGGAGAGTGGAGTTTCGAGAGCTGGTCCAAAACCGGAGCAGAGAAAGAGCAGCCCAGAAAAGAAGCAGAGGTGGCTGGGAGGTGTGGTTGAATCCAATGTGAAGATAAGAAGTTACAACAGCCACTAAAACAGAATCCCCACCCTGCAGCAACCTTTCTAATCAGAACCTGGAGGCAAGGCAGAGTCAAAGCAACCAGTACACAGCCCACCACACCGGGCTCTGTGCCTGCTCCGAGGCTGTGGCCTCCTGCCTCTCCACTGTGTGAGCAACTACCAGCAGAGAGCAACAGAGAGCAGCCGCAGCAACCCCAGGGCCACAGCAATTCCCAGGGATTCAGCCAAAGAGCTGACAGGAACTGGAGCACAACAGTAAGAGAGAGCTGCAACTGGAGGCAGACCACATGGCCCCACGCCCTTCTCACCCCAATACCAAGCAGGAAGCAGGAGCTGAGTTACCAGGCTTCAGCTCCCATCCTGAACTCCCTCTCTGAGCACCTTGAGTCTTGGTGACCCGAGAACTCAGCATGTGTTCCTGACAGCAATGGCTGAGTCCACAGGCTTCAGGACTCACCCTAAACTGCTGATATGAGCACCAAGAGGGACTTCATACTGCTTGCATATATGAACCTCGTATGAGCACATAGTGTCAAACTTCATGAAAAGCAGCAGTCCTGGAGTCCAAGAGACAACAACATACTCTACACAGCAGACCCAAGAAAATCCTCCAGTTCTGTCCTAGAACTAATAACTAAACTTAGTACACACCCTGGACTACCACAGTAAGCACAGGTGGGGAAGACCTCACACCACTTGTGCCCAGCATCGTAAGTGCACCTAAAGCCCAGCTGCAAGGGGCGGGGGGGAAGTGGCAACACTGGAGATTGAGAGGTGGGAGGAGGTGAAGACCTGGAACTAGAGTGCAGACCCGGTTCTCTAGCTGGGTGGGGACGGCCTCCAAAGAGTCAGAGGGGGCCCGCAGGGAGACACTAGAGGACTGTGAGAGGAGCCCAGGGGCCTTGACAGGGAGCTCAGCAGCCTGAGCGGGGAGGAGGCTCCCTCCAGGCTACATGAGAACCTTGAAGACCTGGACTGGGCCACTGGCAGCACGGCATTGGAGTAGAGCCTGGGCATAGCAAGGCCCTGTCTCAAAAAGACAAAAATAAATAAAAGAAAAATGGAATCGAGCCTGGTGGTCCATGGGGGTGACCCCGTGGATTTGACCAGGCCCTCTGGGGCGTAGCCCGGCAGTCCACAGGTGTGACCCTGTGGACTCAACCTGGCTCCTGGGAGCGGCCACCCGGGGTGGAGCCCGGCGGTCTGTGGGGGCAACCCTGTGTACCTCACTGGGCCCCTGGGTGTGCCTCGATGGGGCAGAGCCTAGTGGTCTGCTAGGGCATCTCGAAGGACTCGTCCAGGCCTCCAGACATGCTGTATTGAGGCAGAGCTTGGTGGTTTCGCTGTGTAACCCTGCCTACTTGACCAGACCCCCAAGAGCCTTGAGGGCTTGTCAGTGGGGGCTTGACCACAGTGAACTGGGCTCCCTGCCTATCTGTCATCTTTGATGATGGGTGCTTTTCCACCTCCTGCCATAGCAATTTGTGTGCACCCATGTTTTTTACAGCATAAATTTCAAGCGGCCATGTCTCTTCCCAGTGTGAGAGCCCGAGGGAGTAAATAAACCAAAAAGTGCAGTTACTACCAGAGGGAAGACGACTGATAGAGTGGTAGAACAACAGAGATGAGGGTGGACAAAATTGATTAATCAAATGAGCCACCATCTGTATAACTGAGTAACAAAGATGAAGATAAAATTATGTAACACAGTGTCCAGTGTTAATTCCCTACTACCTTCTCTATAATTTGGTGTTTCTGTATAACTGAGTAACAAAGATAAAGATAACATTATGTAGCACAGCATCCATTGTTAATTCCCTACTATTTTCTCTACAATTTGGTGTTTCCTTTATTATTTTTGTGTTAACAATGCAAAGATAACATCATGTAATATAGCATCCAGTGTTAATTCTCTATTATCTTCTCCATAATTTTGTATTTTCTGTAATGTTTTGGTGTTTTTCTGCTTTATAAGTCTCCATTCTTTTGTCTTTAAAATAAAAAAAAGAATTGTGTCCCTAGCAAGCAGAAGGGTGCAGGACTTGGTACACAGTAGGCGCTCAGCACATGCTACGGGTTGACTGAGAGAAGATGGAGTCAGAGTGCCAGAGAGTTGGTGACAGGGAATAATGATTCTCAGCCAGCACGTTTGAGAGAGTTGTTTAAAAGCACATTTCCATGGGGCAAACCCAAAATGTTTTTATTTGTATTTTCCTCCCATCCCTTACCTGTGAACTTGTGTGACTTGGTTGATAAAGCTGGATGGGATGTGTTCGCGTGTGCTGCATTATTAGTTCCTGGGACATACTGACTGTTAAAGGAGGTGGAACATCTCTCCCAAGTGGAAAACAAGGCTGTGCTATTGAGAGAACCTTCTGCATAAGGACAGCCTGGTACAAGGTTGAGATCTCTCTGTCATTGGCTTTCCAAGCACAGCTGAGCAAAGCAGCATTGTTTAACCTTTTGGAAGCTGTGTATGAAATTTACATTAGCAGGGTGTTGCTGTTCAGTTACAGACAGTTTACCTGATGAATAACAATGTGGCCCTTTGCTCTGACAAATTATCTTCTTTCTGTTGAGACCAGCCAAGGGATCTGTAAAAATGTAACAAAGATGAGAGAGAGAATCTTTTCCTCTAAGACTATTAGGGAGAATGATTTGGGAGCTAAGAGGTCTGTGTAGCCCCAAAAAACTGCTGGGAAAATCCCATGGAACTCTTTCCTTTTCTATCCTCAGGGATGATTTAGGATAAATATTTTTCTTTATGTACTTAGAAGTATGTAAGTCTGGATGTGGTGGCACACCTGTAATACCAGTACTTGGGAGCCTGAGGCGGGAGGATCTCTGATAGTTCATTCTAGTGCAGCATGGGCTACAAAGTGAGTTCAAGGCTAGCCTGAGCTATATAGTGAAACCCTGTCTGAAAAAGAAAAAAAAAAAGGAGGACATATATACACACTTGTCACAAAGTAGGTACTTCATAAATATCCCCAATTTTTGGTGTTTAAGAATGCTTATTAAATAGAAGACTCACCCATGAATTGAGAAGCAACATGACTATGTAATTAAGACAGTACCACCATAAATTTGCACATTTAATTAAAGACTTTTAAACATTTCTGTTTGAGCTGACATTGATGGCCCCAAAGGGACCTGTTTTTTCCTCCTCCTTTTCTTCTGCTTCTTTCCCTCTCTCCTTCCTCTTTTCTCCTTCCCCTCCTTTTTCTTCCTTCTCAGCAGTTTTAGGTTACAGAAAATCAAGCAGAAAGTACAGTATCCCTACCTGTTTTATTTCTCCACCTTCTTTTATGTCCCTTTGTTAGTGACATCTAGCATCAATCAGGCACATTTGTAAGAGTTGTTGAAGCAAAACTGACATTTTTACTAACCGAAGTCCACGGTGTATATTAGCATTCACTTTTTGTTTGACTGTTCCGTGGATTTTGATATATGTATAATGTATCCATGGCTACACTATCTTACAGATTAATTTCTCTACTCTAAAAATTTCCTGGATTTATATACCCTTCCCTTCTTATCTCTTCACTTAGACCTCTCTGACCGCCACTCTTTTTTCCTCGTTTTTAGAAGCTATGGTAAAATTTATACATCACTTAAGTATGTTTAAGTATCAAATTTAATAGCATCATGTACATTTATCTGCTATCTTTCTACTGACTTGGTGCTTTTGCCTTTTCCAGAATGTCAAATAGTTGGAATCATAGAATGTGTAGGCTTCTTTGACTGTGTTTTTTCACCAGAAGATGCACCCTAAGGGAACTCTGAAGTAGTAGTGCTGATGAAAATTTTACAAAAATTCCATCATGGACACTGACCCTGATTTACTACCTGGAACAAGGATGATACTAGGAGGTGTCTCAGTCTCTTAACTCTTGCTGTAACAGAACACCTGAGACTGAAACATTTACAAAGAAAACGGGTTTATTTTAGCTCACGTTCTGGAGGCTGAAAAATCCAGAGCTGTATCTGCTCAGTTTCTGACAAAGGACATGCCATGGTTTGGATAAGAAATTTCCCAAAAGGTTTGGTCCTCAGTGCAGTAGTGTTCCGGGATGATTGGAGCTTGAGAATGCCCATCTTGGCTATGGGTTAATCCATTGGTGGGTTGATAACAGAATGGCCTATTGGGAAGTGGAGGAAGCAGCAGGAGGTGGGGCCTATGGAGGAAGTGGGTCAGTCACCTGTGTTCTCAGGAGCTACAGTAACTCCGGCTTAAGGGCTCTGCTCTCATGATTCCCAACACTGTCTACTAGGCACCACCTGCTAATGCCAAGGAAATCAGCCTCAGTGAATTTTGGTGAAGACATGGCAGAAAGTTCTCTCAGGAAATGTAGAAGTTTAGGCTTGAGGAGTTTTCTCGTGGAATGATTTGAAGTAGAAACAAGAGTAGTTCACTAATAGTGATGTCCAAAGATCTACGACTGCTACCTCCAACCCCTTTAAGTACAATTATTTCTGTTTATTTAGATTTTAAAGTTTTTAGAGTGTATTTTAAAAGGTACCTAGGGATCTTTGTAAGGATTCAAAGTGCCTTTATTTCATCTAAAAAAATGGAAAAATAAAATTTTGCCTTCTCTTATGGAGAAGTATACCAAAATGCTATAATCATTGGAATAAAAAACCTATTTAAAGCATAAATTCTGTCTAAGTGGAAAGAACAGGTATGAAGGTATTACTTTTGTGTGGAATAATAACTAGCTATTGGCAAAGGACAAATTTTGTTGGCAACGATCACAGATTAAGCAAGAGATTCCTAAGAAAACCTAGAATGAAACTCACAAAAGGAACGATCATTTATTTTACCGGCATTTCCACATTTGGAATTTACAACAGGGGCAAGGGTTGCCTGACAGCATGAACAGAGGAGAAGGCAGAGCTGGAGAAAGGGTTGTGTATGATGTCAGGTTGCAAATGCCCACTTAGGGGTAATTGTGAAGCAGGCACACAAATTGTAAGCACACAGAACAAGTTAAACAAGTTGCGCCAATGATCAGGTGGGTACTGTGGTGGCTGCTGGGAAAACAGTGGGCACCAAACACACTGATGCCCTAAAGGAGCAGGGGTTTTGGTGTAGATGAAGTCCTGTGATAAGCAGAAATTAAAATACAGGTAAACTCAGGAAGGGTTTGATGCTGTGACAGAAAATAAAGCACAATAAAGATCAGTGTGTTGGAGTATCTGTTTCAGATAAGGTGGTTGGGGCAGCCCTGTCTCAGCAGTGACATTTGAGCAAGATGTTTACATAACGAGGGAACCAGCTATGAATAGATTTTGGAGGCGCTCATCCTAGGCAGAGGGAACATCAAGTGCAAATGTCTCGAGGTTGGAGTTAGGTTGCCGTATTCAAGAGAAAGAACGCTAGGATGACCGGATTCCAGCGAACGAGTAGTGAAAGGGGTAAAAATTGAGTTTGGAGGGGCAAACGGGATCACGTCACAGATGGGCTGGTAGTCCAGGGAAAATAATTTGGATTTTATTCTAAGTGTGTTAGGAAGCCATCTGGAGGGCTAGAGCCAGGAAGTGACATGATCTGACAGTATTTTTAAAAAGATTATTCTGGCGTCTGTGTTAGAAATTGGCTGAAGAGAGGGAGGTAAGAATAGATTAAGGGGCCAGGCAGAAGCCATTCTGGATCTCCGGATGAGAGCTGCGGAGGCCTGCAAGTGGCGGTGCCAGTGATCACCGCTGGACTGGGTAAGTAGGGGTAGAGGAGGACAGCAGATCCGAAAAGATTGCTGGATTGAATACTGGTGATAATGAATGCAAAGGACTTCTTGAGCATCAGAAAGAGAGTTTTTAACCTCTCAGTGGGGTGAGCTGGGGTCTTTCTTGGCGAGATAGCACAGAAGGGCAGCTAAGTGGAGTAGGAGGAGAGGACAGCTACGCGGGCACAACGCGGAGGAAAGGTCAATGCAGGAAGGAGCGTGTTCTGTTTAGACAAAGGCGAGCATGGTGTCTGGAACTGAGATGTGAAAACGGCGGGTTAAATTTGCAAAGAGAGACTGGGAAGGGCCTGAAATGCCCGGCCACTATTTGATTTTCTGAAGCAGAGGAAGTGTATCTCTCAGCAGTGAATTTAGTGGCAGGAAACTGGAAGATTACCAAGGACTTTGAGGAAGGAGGACTTTTTTTTTTTTCTCTTCACAATGAGAGACCCAGGGACGCTCAGTTGACTGTGAGGCTTTTCATGCCCATAAGGACCTTAAACTAAATCTTTATGTTTTATCATCTTTAATATTAGATTTTCTTTATTTATCTTACAAATTTTAAAAACTAACAAAACACCAATGAAGACAAAATCAAAACAATGAAAAAACCACAAAAACAGTACAGGACCTCAAAACAAAATGATAGCAATAAACAGTGGTTGTTACATTACATACTCCTGTCTTCAAAGCAGTAGCCCAGTCCACCAGACATAAGAATGTAAGATTGAGCAAACAATCAAAGACAGTTACAAGTAACAGCAACAAAAACAAAACATTGGAAATGACGCAGAGCTTCACCATACAAAATGGCAGGAGTTCAACAATGGTTCTTATACTACATATTGTTGTTTTTAGATCAGTCATTCTGACTACCAGATTCAAGTGTGTAAAACTGGTCAAGAAAAAAGAAAATTTTCAGCATTGACTCTTCCTTCCAATAAGCCACAGACATCAGCAATACACCCATTTCAACTATCCTTATATTCATATTTGATTTTCATCCATCCTCACGTCTATTACCTCAAGGTTTGTACTCTGAACAGGAAGTAGGGCAAAAATAACAAACCCTTGTGGTTTCTTCCCTTTTTGTTAATTGTGGCAAAAATATATATAAAACACAAAATTTGCCAATCTAAACATTTTAAAATGTACAATTCAATACCATTAATAACACCCATAATATTGTGCAACATCTTTCCCCCAAAATATTACACAACATCGCTACTATTTCTTTCCGAAGCTTTTTCATCATCCCAAACTGGTTCATCATCCAAAAACAGAAACTCTGTAACCATTAAACGGTGTAACCTTTGTAATTGTGTAAGCTTTCCTCCCTTGCCCTGCCCCTGGCAGTTCCTAATCTAATCTGCTTTCTCTCTCTCTGAAGTTGCAGCCAGTCTCACACGATCAGGAAAATGAGGATCTCTATGAATCTTCATTCAGGGGATTTATACCTAAGTAATGTTTTTGCAGGTCCTCTGGGGAATTTCCCTATCAGTGCTCTCCAAATCCCTTCTCTAACCTCTGGACCAATCACTGATGACCATGGCTGGCTTGCAAGAGATTGAGAGGGAAAAGTAGTGGAGGAAAAGTGTATGACTGAGAGATGTGAGTGGATGCTGAAGAGTGAGGAGTGGAAAGCGGTGAAGGGTTTTGTGTGACATCAGGTTGTGAGACATTGAGAAACCAGGCCCAAAGAGGCTGACTGTATGTAAGAAGCGTTATTGCCGGTGACCCTCTGCATGTCCTTTGAACCCAAGTAAGGGCTTAGTGCTTATTTCATGACAGTGTTTCTTTCAGTTTAGCTTTTTTCTCCTTCTAATCTAATAGATACTTCTAAGATACGTTTTTCTTACTTATGTGGCAAGATTTGGCAATGGAATATACTCAAATTACTGGTCCAATGATCTTTGTAAAAATGGGAGCATTAACGCATTTTATGGTGTAGAGGCTTGCTTTCTCATTTTGTGTGAGTTTATATAAACAGATGCATGCATTTATATATATTGATATTTGCCCATGTCAGTAAATGTGTCTTTACCCCATCGTTTTTATTTTCTCAGTAGTATTCACATATGTTTCATGTGCATATTTCTAAAAGTCATTAACTGTCCATGCATGATGCATAGTTTTCAGTTTAAATTATTTTATGAAAACCATCCTTCTGTGAATGTGTACAGACTCAGATCTTATTATTTCTTTAGGGGAAACACTTTGAAGTAGAATGCCTGGCAAGACATACACCATTTTAATGGATCTTAGTACCCACTGTCAAACTGGTTTCCATAATAATTTTATCAATTTATACTCCCAAGGGTCTGTCCTGCCCCTCACATTTTTTAGCAGTGAGTGTGGGTGATCTTTTTAAGCTTTCCAAGTTAGAAGAACTAAAGCTGTATTATTCTTTATGTTTATTTTGAGTGCTAGTTAGGCTCAATGTCCATCCACAGGTGTAGTGCTGTTTGTGACGGGTATCTCTGAGTGGTGGTGAAATGCTGGTTTCTACCCTGTGTCCACGGCCATGTGTGCATGTGGGCTCTGGGAAGGTGGGAGGAAAGTTGTTGGCTGGTGGATATTGCTCTTATCCAGACCTTAAAGGGGGTACGGATGTGCCCAAGATGCAGCAGTGGGAATAAGAAGAATCACAGATATCAGATAATTTCACAAGATGCGGTTAGGAGTTGAAAGCACAGGTAAAAGAGCAGGGTACAACACAGATGATCTTAAGACTTGGAACCTGAACTGCAAAGACAGTGATCGATCAGCACATGGCTGGGAAGACTGACCCAACCCATGGAAATGAAGAGGCCAGCAAGCAGAGAGACCTTGCATGTCTCACCTTTCTTCCCTCCACCACTCCTACTCTAAGCCCCATCAGGGTGCTAATGTTCACCTGCCTGAGGGTTTTGCATGTAGGTCTCAACACAGAAAACACTTCCTTCCCACGGTGGGGCTTAGCATGGGTGTCCCTTCTGTTAAGTGCGCTTGTCTACCTCCTTCTTCCCACATTTTCTCTGAGTACTTCCAGTGTGTTCCTCTCCCTTCCTACGGGCTAGCCCTGCCACCCTGTAATGCTGCAGACAGTGTTGAGGTCGGAGTTCAGCTTACCTGGCCTCATGTGTGACTTTTAATCCCTGTGAGACTTTCAGTCATTTTATTTCTCATATCTTTTTATAAAATATTTCTTTTACTAAAATGTTGTCAGTTACATTAGACTGTTGTCAGTCTTCAGTGGAGCATACACAGCCTGCTGTTTAGCCTGGGTAATCATTGCTATCTGCAAAGTGAGGATAATATTCTTTTCTTATAGAATTCTTGTATAAAATCCATGTTGTCTTTGAAAATCACCTGATCAATACCTATGTCACATCAGAGTGTGAGCTGCTGTGCTGATGCTGATAATGTATACAAATATGAAAATTACTTTCAGTTATTAAAACCTTTGGAAGGCGAAGACTATGTCTTACTCGTACTGGATTCCCAGTGTCTAGCACAGCAGCTCCCACGTAGGTCTTAGCTGTTGTTTGTTGAATCAATGCCTTTGAGTTTCCATCATCTCCCTAGAGCCAGGGAGGACAGGACAGGAGACGAGCAGTTGAAAAGGAGCCAGGAAAGCAGAAGCTGGGGAAGCCTCTGAAATAGGTACGATCCTCTCTGCCTTCTCTCTTTCATTACTCTCTTCTTCATTGGTCAGAAATTGTATGTTGGCTTGTAAAACAAGTATCCATTATCTTGTTGACCTTTTCATTCCTGCATGATTAAAATACTTTGGCAGTTCACACTTGCTAAGGGATGAAACTGCCTGTACTTTTCTTGAACTGAAGAAAGATTCTGCAGAAGAAGGTGTAAGGGGTCAAGAGGGAACTGGAGGCAAAGGGATGACTTGTGCTGTGGGAAAAGTGCACTACTGTTGGAGTAAGTCAAGCTCCCATCAGATCTGAGCTTGTACTTTGCTATTAAGTGGTTTCTCCTTCCTGAGCAGCACCTTCTCACAGATACAGCGTGGCTTCGTCCCTTACCTTGGCTTCAGCCACAGAGTTACCTTGTGACTGTTTTAATATGGATGAAGGGCTTTTGCTGCTTTAAAAAATAAAAATGAAAGTCATCTGTATCAGTGAAGATTAGAATGAGCTATAGCTGGAATGCAAGAACAGTGTGAAATCAGACAGGCATTTGTTTCTGTCTCCTGTAAAGCCCAGACTTAGGCAGAGTGGAGCCGGCGTGGCAGCTGTGCATGGATCTGAGACCCAGCTGCGCCTCATTCAACTTTCTGCGCTTCCTGCATAGATCACAGCTCTGTGAGCCCAAGGAGAAGGAGCTGCAGGTGTCATGGGGACATTGTTGGTGATGTGGCAGGACACATCCTGTCCTCCTAGCACTTCCCAGAAATTGCACACGACCTGATCACAACCCATCAGTTTGTGCTACAGTCACACAGTCACCCCAGCTGTGAAGGGGCTTAGGAAATGTGGCTGTCCTCTGGAAAGTCACGTGCCCAACTATAATCCAGGGGTTCTAAAAGTAGAAGGAAAAAGAGGAACGAAGATAAGAACAACTGCTCTGAGATGCAGAAAGTCAGGTGGTGTATAAGGTCACACAGCTCATACCAGTGGAGCTGAAAGTGGTTCCTGTTTTTTGTTCTTTTCTTCTTCCCTTGCTTTTGGGTCTTTTTTTATTCCACAGAAAAACTAAAATTTGATTTCACCTATGCTTAAAAGACAAAAAGAAATAGAAGTAAAGTTGAATTTCACAAGCTTTAGATAAATGCTTCCTCCTTATAAAATGTAACGCGATCACAACCACCTGTGAAGAACTTGGGAGACTCGTGTAATTGCCTCAAATGATGCCTAGTTCACTCTATGATTTAGATGGCTACGATAACATTAATGTAAAACATCTAATAAGATATCGAAATATAATAATTATTTTTCCAGGAGATTATAAGCCTTTGGAAGGTGGGGACTGTGCTGCACTTGTACTGGATTCCCGGTGTCTACCAGCATCTCCCATGTAGATGCACTGGACTCATTAGCTTTCAAACCACCCATTTAAATTTTTTCTGGCATTTATTGGCTCCTGCCCATCTTTTAAAAATATCATGACTTTCATTTTTATAAATCACCAGGATTCATATTTATATTTCATCTTCTGATCCTCATCCTACTGCTATATTTATTACTACTGTATTTAAATTGATTCGTCGCTCACCCCACATTGCTTCATCTTAGCTTCTCTATAATGAGGGGATTTATTTTGATTTTTGTCTTGATTGGCTGGATTTATCTATTCATCAAAAATAATTTTTGTTTTTTCTCTTTTCTTTCTTTTTAAAAGAGGGCTCCTGGACTACAAAAGTCCATGAGCTCCTTTTCTATCTCCAAGTCGGTGACATTTTTATTCTTCAAGTTCAGTTATTGATGTTGCAGCATTCATTGTCAATCAGGATTTGCAAATTTTGCTGGAACACCGTGTGCCCAGTTAATGTATGGATTTCCTGTTTCATTCATTTCATTTTTAATTTCTGGTTAGTATACATTTAAATGATTTGTTCTTTGTTTCACTTGTAGACTAGCTACTTATATTAGTTTCTCAGGGAAGTGATATGCCAAAAATAGATTGGTTTAAAACAACAGAAATATATCCTTTGCAGTTCTGGGACTACTAACTCCAACTAGTACATGCGCAGCACTGACCGCTCCCCACAACGTGGAGGGACAGCCTGCTTCAGGTCTCTTACTTCCTGTAGGAACTGCCAATCTTTAGTGTTCTTGGCTTGTGGTTGCCTCAGGCTACTTGGCCTCTATATTCACCTGGCCATCTCCTCCTTGAGTGACTCCTTGTCTTCACATGGGGAGCTCTTCTTTATGTCTCTGTTTTCTTTTATGAGGACAACAGCCATGTGGGATTAGATCCACCCAGTGACTGGCACTGCACTTTATCTTTTTCACATCTGCAAAGATCCTATTCTCAAATAAGATTCCTTTAGCATGCACTCAACACATCTTGTTGAGAGATGCAGTTCAATCCACAACACTACGATAGAGACTTTTTTCCTCTTTAAAATACAATAGGAGCTTTTTATTTCTTTCATATCTATTATCTGCTCTCCACTAACATTATATATCCTCCCTTGTATCTGCTGATTATCTCAAGTCTGCTTTCTATGTCTACAATTTCATTTTCAATTCTCTCTTCTCTCCCTTGCTATTACTAATCTGTTCATTATTTCTAAACTGGTATTATTTTAATCTGATTCTTAATTTGTTCCCATTGGTCTACCATGTGCCATTATGCTTCTGTTGTTTATTGGTTAGACTTTGAAAGGTTTAATTTTTTGTGTTTATTGCCTTTAAATCACCTTATTCTCATTAGAAACAGAGGTGTGTGAAAGGAATTTTAAGGAGATCCACCAGATAATGCAGGTATTCTGAAGGCAGGAGGCAAACACTGTACCCAGATAAAGGAAATCAACCAGAAGGAAAAATCCACTTGATCAAATCAAATACCACAGTGGTTGGGAAAGGAAAGCAGGGCTGCTGGTCCTCAGCACCACCATTAGACCTTTGCCTAGGAAACGCACCACCTTGGGGCTGCTTCTGCCATCCTGAGGGAAGGAGTGCCACAGAGGCCAGACTCCTGGGTTAGGTCCCACATCCTCTGCCTCTCACCCGGGGGAGGGAACCCAGTGTGGTTATGACTGTAGTTAATGCCTACTGCAGTAAGTACAGCCAGTGGGACACAGGGGAGAAAGGACTGGCAGCACTGAAATAAGCACCCTACCCTGTCCTATCATCTTCCCCCAACCTGCGGAGTTCTGTGTCCCTAGAACATCCTGCCCACCACCCGCTGTTCCCTTGCATTGGCAAGGGAAGCTCCTAGGCCTAAGCAGGGAGTGTTGAATATCATAGGCCCTTGGCGATTCTAACAGGACGCCTCAAACTGCATCCTGGGAGAGGAGGAGAAAGGCTGATATGGCAGAGCCAGGCAGAGCAGGCCTCTCCTATGGTTCACCCCAGCACCAGAGAGGTCTGACACAGCATGATGCCCTGCCAACCTGCCAACACCCAACACCAACTCTGGCCAAAGAAACCCTTTGCAGAACCTGGGGGCTGTGCTGGCATCAGAGTGAAGGTTTTCAGACAGAGACTGAAAAAGAACTGTGCAAGGGGATGGAGAGGTGCCTGGACCAGAGGACTTCCGGCAGTGAACTAGGTGGAAACATGTAATGTTGGAGGGCAAAATGGAAATGACCATGGGATCCGCCTTACATTAAGGGGAGCAGGAGTAGGATGTCCCTGGTGGAAGTCAGTGGTGAATGAGATACTGGGCAAAGGCGACCACAGCCTTCCCACACCAAGTTAACTGATCTCTGAACAGAGACAGTCCCTGCAAGAAGCCACACCGAAAGCTTGGCTTGTAGAATGGGGCAGGCTGAGAGAGCTTCCAGGTAGGCTGACCTCTCTGCCACCAGGAATGCAATTAAGAAAATTACTTAGTGGGTAGGGGCCTGGAAGCCTGCAGTCAGACTCTGTTGGGGAGATGCTTCAGCTTTGTTCTGTGCTAGCTGTGTGGTTTTTGTTTTTTGTCTCATTTCTTGTTTTGAATTTTTAGTTCTTGTTTTATCTTTTCCTTGCTTTGTTATTTTTTATCAATTTTATTTTATTTTTTATTAGTTCTTTCTCATTTGTACCCTTTACATAGAAGACTCAAAAAGTTCCACCAAAAGACACCCAGAACTAATAAACACAACCAGCAATGTAGCCATACAAAATCAATAACATTTTCCACACAAGATAGCAAATCTTTCATAGACCGAGGGTCCAAATTGCAACCTAAATCCACGTATTTGTCACAGACTACCAACACTGCAATTAAACCCGAATACTGAGGCTTTCATTTAGAAAGACATTAACATCCTTTGTTTTAAAAGAAAAACACAATAACACTCCTGGCATAGGTTCACCACCACTGATCTACAAAAATAATGAGCCCATGGAGAATGAAATTAGGAAAACAATATCATTCAATAGCTACAAGAAAAATTAAATACTTAGGAATTAACCTAACAAAAAGTATGAAAGACCTCTGAAATGAAAACTACAGTGCTCTAAAAGGGAGATCAAAGGGGACATCAGAAAATGCAAAGACATGTCCCGAGACTAGGCAGAAACAATATAGTCAGAATGAAGATGCTACCCAAGTTCCTATGTAGATGTAACGCAGTTCTAATCAAAATAGCAAAAGTATTCCTCACAGATTAGAAAATATCACTCCTAAAATTTATATGGAGCCATAAGAGATCAAGAGCAGCTAAAACAAATTCGGGCAAAAGGAGCAAAGCAGGAGGCATCTCGGTCCTGGGTTTTAAGTACTACAAAGCTGTCGTGATAAAACAGCACGGTGCTGACACAAAAACGACAGGTGGATCAGTGGGACGGAGCAGATGATGCAGAACAACCATCAGCGCAGTCAGCCATCCGATCTTCGACAAATGGGCCAAGAACGTATGCTGGAGGAAAGAATGATCTTCCCCACGTGGTGCTGGGAAAATTCGCTATACTCACGCAGAAAACTGAATGTAGACCTTTACCTATCACTGTGTACCAAAATAAATATGAATGGATCAAAGACTTGAATATTGAAAGACAAACACTGTACCTGCAGTAGATAAAATAGATAAAACTCTTGAAGATATGGGCACAGATAAAGACTTTCTAACTGGAACCCTAAGTGAATGAGAAATAATATCAGGAATCAACAACTAGTGTTACACCAAATTTAAAAGCTTCTATAATGCTAAGGAAACAAATGGATTCAAGGGACAATCTATAGAATGGGAAAAAATCTCTGGGAACTACTCTGACAGAAAACTATCATCTAAAATATATAAAGAACTTGAAAAAAATCAGACCCCCTAAATAAAGACCTAGTCACAAAATACTCAAATAAATACCATAATGAATAAAATAAATAAAACCCTTATAAGAAGAAATACATATAACCAATAAGTGCTGAAAAATGGACAACATCTCTGGTCTTTAAATAAATGCAAATTAACAGAATTGAGCCAAACCTTTGAACAAGGGGACTTAGTAGATGCTTTCAGACTATTCCACCCAATATCATCAGAATACACATTTTCCTTAGCTGCACATACAATGTTCTCTAAAATTGACCATATACTAGCCCACAGCACATGCTTAGATAAATGCAAAGGAATTGAAATTATTTCATGCATACTATCTGACCATATTGCAATGGAATGAGAAAATAAAGGCAAAAGAAACTGCAAAAACTCCATAAACACATGAAAATTAAATAATACCCTCTTAAACAACCAATGGGTCACAAATGAAATAAAGGAAGAAATTAAACAATATCTACAACTAAATGAGAGTGCAGATACAGCATACTGGAACCTATGGGGTGTAATGAAAGCAGTCCTAAGAGGGAGTTTTACAGCCGTGAATTCTCACATCAGGAAAACTGAATGAGCACAAATTTAAAAAGTAAAGTTTAGGTTTTTTATTTCTGCTCAAGCTTGTAGAAAAAGAAGAGCAAGACAAACCCATAGCCCATAGAAGGGAGGGAATTATAAAGACCAGGGCAGAAATTGACACCAAGAAATCAATTAACACCATAGAAACCAAGAAAGCAAAACAAAGAATTAACGAATCAAAGAGTTGGTTCTTCAAAAAAATAAATAAAATTGATAAAAAGCCTAGCCAACCTTATCAAAAAAAGGAAAGACTCAAATTTAGGCACTGAGGAATGATAAGGGTGAAGTCACTACAGATTCTGTGGAAATTCAGATCATCAGTACCTACTTCAAAACTCTTTGCTCTCATAGGATGGAAAACACAGAAGAAATGAACAGATCCTAATGCTGATGAATTACTAAAGCTGAATCAAGAAGATATAAAAAATCCACTAAGCCAATATCAGTTAATGAGATTGAACATATAATTAAAAACTTACCAACAAAGAAAAATGCACGACCTGGTGGATTCACTGCTAAATTCTAAAGAAATTTAGAGAAGATCTAATGCCAATACTCTTCAAACTCTTTAGTGGAATTGAAAGGGAAGAAATATTCCCTAGCTCATTGCTGGAGGCAAGTATCATACTGATACAAAACCAGAGAAAGAAACAACCAAAAAAGAGAACTACAGGCCAATATTCCTAATGAACATAGATGCAAAATTCTCAGTAAGATACTAACAAACAGAATTCAACGAATCATCAAGAAGATTATAATCATGAACAGGTGGGATTTATCCCAGGAATGCAGGGATGGTTCAATGTACATAAATCAATAAATATAATCATTATAATATTAAAATAATAAAATTAAATAGTATTATTTAATTTTCATGTGTTTATGGAGTTTTTGTAGTTTTTGATATTTATTGTCATATAATAAATATCAACAGAGCCAGAGACAAAAATCACATGAGCATCTCCATAGATGCAGAAAAGGCTTTTGATAAAGTCCAGCACTCATTCATAATAAAAATAACACAGAAACTCAGAATAGATTGTCTTTATCTCAATCTGATAAAATCTATTTATGACAAAACAACAACCAGTGTCATACTAAGTGGACAAAAACTGAAAGTTTTCACTCTAAAACCAGGAACAAGACAAAGATGTCCACTATCACCACTCCTATTCAACATAGTGCTGGAAGCATTAGCCAGAGCAATCAGACAAGAGAGAGAAATAAAAGGAATAAGGATAGGAAAGGCAGAAGTGAAACTATCATTATTTGCATATGACATGATACACTACATTGAAGAACTCAAAAACTCCACCAAAAGACCCCTACAGTTAATGAACAAATTCAGTTGTGTGGCTAGATACTCAAAATAAATAGCATTTTTGTACACAAACAAAAAACTTATTGAGAGAAAGCAAAAGGAAACCAAATCCTTCATAATAGCACACAGAAAAATGAAATACTTATGAATAAATCTAACAAATGAAGTAAAAGATTTATATATTGAAAGTTGCAGTACTCTGAAAAATGAGATTGAAGAGGATATCAGAAAATGGAAAGATATCCCTTGCTCATGGATAAGAAGGACCAACATAGTGAAAATGACCAGACTCCAAAATTTGTTATTCAGATTTAATGCAATCCTGATAAAAATACCATTTGCATACCTCACAGAACTAGAGAGAACATTCCTAAAATTCATCTGGAACCAGCAGAGACCTAGAATAGCAAAGACAATCCTGGGCAAGTAAAAAAGACAAGTCAGGAGGCATCACAATTTCTCAGTGCTACTGAAATAAAATTAACATGGTACTGGCAAAAAGAAAAATAGACCTGAGGACCAGTGAAACAGATTAGAAGATGCAGAGACAACTACAAACACACTCAGCCAACTTAAATTTGACAAAGGTGCAAAACACATTCACTGGAAAAAAGATAGCCCCTCTACTAAATGGTACTGGAAAAAGTGGCTCTCTACATGCCAAAAACTAAAACTAGATCCATATCTACCACATGCACTAAAGTCAAAATGAATCAAAGTTCTGAATATTACAACAGAAACACTAAATCTACTGTAAGAGAAAGTAAGAAGAAATTTTGAAGATGTAGGGTAGGCACAGAATTCATGAACAAAACCCAAACCACACAGAAAACACTTCAAAGAATAACAACTGGGATCTCCTTTTATTGAAAAGCTTTTGTAATCAAAATAAATCACCAATAGAGTGAAAAGACAACCCATAGCATAGAGTGGGAAAACATTTTAGCTAACTGTCCCTCAGACAAAGGACTTATATCTAGAACATATAAAGCACTGAAAAGATCAGACCCCCCCAAATTCAAAGACCCAATCCAAAAGTGGGCATCTGAGATGAATATACACTTCTCAGATGAAGAAAAACAAATGGCAAATAAATAAATTAAAAAATGTTCAACATCACTGGTCACTCGAGAGATGCAAAGTAAACAACATTGAGATTTAATTTCACTCCAGAGAGAACGCCTACTGTCAAAAAATAAATGAACAGCAAACGCTGGAGGGCCTGTGGGGGAAGCAGGAACACCTCCCCACTGTTGGTGGCAATGTAGGCTGGTGTAACAACTTTGGGAATTAATCTGGAGATTCCTCAGAAAATTAGCATTAAAGGTCCCATTGAACCCAGCCATTCCCCTTTGGGGTATTTTCCCAGAAGAATTAAAAATATAATACCACAGTAATATATGTGCACCCATGTTTGTAGCAGCACAATTTTTCATAGCTAAATCTTAGAAACAACCCAAATGCCAATCAAAGAAGAATGGATAAAAAAGATGTGGTTAGAAGGAAGTGAAAATATATGTATGTATATACAAGAATAGCTGGGGTATTCATACTGCTGATGTGTATTGCTTTATTGAAAGAAACAGTTAAAGCACACTCATGTTTATAGCAGCACAACTCATGATAGCTAAGAATTGGGAGGGGTCTCTATGCTCATCAACAGGGAAAGAATATATGGTATTTATACTCAGTGAAATGCTACTCTACCATAAAGAAGGATAAATCTGAGTCCTTTTTAGGAAAATGGATGTACCTGGAGATCATAAGGCTCAATGATAAATCAGACACACAAGTATAAATATTTTTTGAAATCCAAAGCATAAATAAGTCAGAGTAAATGAAAAATTAGGTAAGTGGAATCAAGGAGACAGGTCTTTTGCAAATAGGAAGGGGATCTAGAGATGGAGGGAGTGGGAGAGGAGAGGCAGAAAAATAGGAAGACGTGATATATATATATATATATATATGTACACACACACATACATATATATCACATTATTTATATATATATACACACACACACACACACACACACACACACATATATATATATATATATGCACTAACTCCCCATGATGAACGTAATCATTATGTACTGCAAACATGTCCTGATACTAAATAAATAACATTATTTTCGCTAACTTATTGGACTGAGTGAGAGTGATTCTCGAGTTTTATTTTTTTCCAGTTACTGCAGATAGAACTCAGGGGCACACACAGGCTACATAAATACTGAGCTACCAGGTAAATATATTCCCAACTCTGGGAATTGTTTTCTATGCGATCAAGAGTGTTTTGTTTGTCAGTTGTTTACATGACCGGTTTCCTTGGATATTTTCCGGGTAACACTTCCTTTTGCAGTGCCCTTGTGGAAGAGAGCTGCTCTGAGTCCCACTCCTCCTTTACCAGGCTGACTAAATATTCTCCAGCTCCCTGCCTGCCATTGTTGGAGGTTTCTCATCTTTCAGCAGCAACTGTGTCTCAGGGCCTCAGCTAGAGAGCTGTGCATGGGACGTGCAGGGAGAGAACTCAGCTGGGGTAGGGGGACTTGAATCTCTATTGGAGAAATGACTTTCTCGTTCTCTTTCTTAGGTTTCATTTTCTACCCTGCGCCTGGAACTGCTGCACTTAATGAAGCCGAGCATCATTTTTTTCTAGAGGCTTCTCCAGTTTAGCATGGTGCTCGGCAGCCTGTGCTTCTAGATAAGCAGGACAATTTGGCCATTCGCTTCCATTTTCATTTCTCCACCCCTGGCCATTCTTCGTGTTTCCCTGAGGTCAAAAAAGACGGAAGTGTACATTCCCTTTGTGTTTCTTCTCCAATTTGGGAGCATAGTGGAATATTTCCAGAAGTCTCAAGATGCTCTGGAGGATTGAAATGGACTGAAACCCTTCCCTGGTGATTATATTTTAGATATTATGGCATTCACTTTCCTTGTGATTGATTTATTTTTAATTTTTCCCTTTATTTCATTGATAATGAGAGGGGAAGAGCCTATAGTACTATTTACCTGAATTTCAGTTATGTCACAATACCAGCGTTACCTTTTCCACAAACAAAAGAGCATGAACTATAGAAATTTTTCGGTCTTTTTGAGACAGGGTCTTGCTTTTCAGTTCAGGCTGGCCTTGAGCTCACTTTGTAGCCCAGGGTGGTTTTGAATTCATAACGACCCTCCCGCCTCAGCCCCTTGAGCGGTGGGATTACAGGCGTGCGCCGCTATGCCCAGCTAGATATTTTTGAGGTGTCATCACATTCTCCCCCGTCTTTCATCAGTGCCGCTATCCTGAAGTCTGACTCAGAGTATGACATCGACATCTCAGGTTACGTTAGGGTTGGAAAACCAGGCCATTGCCTTCTTTTTTTTGTCAAGAAGATCTAGATGTGAAATAATTATTAAAAATACATTTTCACTCCTTCATTTTCCTTGCACCTCCAGTCAGAAATAATGTCACCAGAAGTTACATTTTAAATTTTGTTGATTTTGAAACACTGGTGACTGTTAGCCCACTGGGGTCATAGTGCAGTTCTCACAGTGTATTTCTCCTGCTGGTCCTTCCTACCTTCAGACTAGAGGTATAGGAAGAACTCCAAATTTAAAGGTTGGAGGCTTTGCTAGCAGATTCACAAAACTAGTCAAACACGGTCTCTGTCCTCCTCGTTTCAGATATTTATGACCTAGTATTAGAAGGCTAATTAATAAATCAAAGTAATCATTGTAGGAAAATGCAGGGCATTGGGGATTATATGTCCCAGGAAATAAATTTTGCATCTTGAAAGGTATATTTGTTTCCATATTGCGAGAGAAATACATTGTTTGACTACACATGCCTGGATATAATAGGCATACTTAAGTCAAAGCACATATGTCAGATCTTCATCAGGGACTCCAAAGGCAAATCAGTGCATGCTAATTTTGCTCCACACATCACTGACTTTTAGTAAGCATTTGTTTCTTGCATATTTAGGACATGAAAGAGGGTTTGCCTGTGCCTGAACTCACCTCACAGTCCTCAGCAGTTTTAGGCCTTCAAATGAAAGCAGGTTAGTGGACCACTGGGTGTCAGTATTGTCTTTTCCTACTGGGACAGGACCTGATTTGGAATGCCTTGTCCTTTTCAGAGTCTATGGTTTCAGTGCAATACAAGATATTAGAATTTCTTGGCAAACCAAAAGGGACCACGTTATCTGACCAGCTTCCTTCACAGACAGAGGGCCTGAATTATGCAGCTAGGACAGGGATTTTCTGTTCAAGATGGATCCCACCCATTCTTTCCCCAGGCTCCCCACATCGCTAGGGTAAGGTTTCAAACTTAAAAATCCAGAAGGTCTGGCAGATAGAAGAGCAGGTGGGTGCTGCTTCCTAAGCAAGGGCAGCTTCTCTTTTCTGCACAGAAACACACCACTCCCTATTTTTCTTGATCAGTCCTCCTGGGATCTTTTATTTTCTCAATATTGTTTAGAGAAAATTTCTTCTGTGCTACAAAAAAAAAAAAAAAAAAAAAAAAAAAAAAAAAAAAAAAAAAAAAAAAAAAACCCTTAAAGCATGATGATAAAAAGTAACCAGTTTTGGTCACACACAGGGAAACAATAGGGATGTACAAAGGTCTGCAGTGTCCCTCACAGCCAGAAGATGCGGACCTACCATAGACAGATCCTCAGATTTTTCAACCAAAACAGGGAACCTGAATTTGTACATGAATTGTTCTCATTCACATAAGATGGCTCAGACCTAAAACATACAAATAAAAGTTCATTTGTGACCTGGATGTGAGACTTCCAGGAGAATGAGCTACTGTCTCTGCTGTATAAATTGGACATGTTCCCTCCTGACTTGAATTTTTTAGCCAATATCCTTTGAATTGAGCAAATTCATTGGTACCAGCAGGATGAAGAAAAGAGCCTTGGAAGATTCACAGAGTCTTGGGTCATTGGTCATGGTATCACTTCTTTATCCAGGGAAAAACATGGTTTTGCACAGCATTGTGAGGAGGTAGTAGCTCCCAAAGATTAAATTTCCACTGTTTTCTGTTTTATTTAATTTTAAAGAGAGAAAAACAATAAAAACAATGATACAGAATTTCAAAACAAGCAATTAACAGTGGTTAATATATTGCATATTATTATATTCAAAGTAGTTGATCAGATTACAAGATATAGGCATGCAAAATTGATCAGACAAAATAAGTACAAACTATGCTTTTCAACTAATAGAACTAATGGAAATTAGTAGTATAATTACCTTAGCTGTCTGATATATATATATATATATATATATATATATATAATTTTTTTCTTTTCCCTTCTTTTCTCCTTTCCTCCATCCCAATTGTTTTTCTCCTTTTGAGCAGTTTCTTTCCCTTTTGCAATATCCATTGTACATTTTAATCTTATTTACTCCTTCAGTTTGTTACACTATGGAGACAATGCAGTGTTCATACATTCAAATCTGATTTATTTCACTTATGAGTATGGCCTCTAGTTGTATGCATTTACCTATAAAAGCCTTGAGTTTATCCTTCTTTATAGCTGAGTAGTATCAAAACCTTTTCTGCATCTATTGAAATGATCACATCATTTTTGTCTTTGGTTCTGTTGAATCTGTGTATTATGTTTATTGATTTGCATTTGGTGAATCATTGTTGGATTCCTCAGATGAAGCCTACTTCATTATCATGTATAATGTTCTTGATGATTTGCTACATTCTGTTTGCTAGTAGTTTATTGAGGATTTTTGTATCTATGTTCATTAGATAGACTGGCCTGTAGTTCACTTCTGGGTTGGGTCTTTCTCTGGTTTGGATATCAGGGTAATACTTGCCTCTAGGAATAAGTTGAGGAGAACTGTCTCTTGTTCAGTTTCATTAAAGAATTTGAGGAGCATTGGTGTTAAATCTCTAAATTTCTTATAGACTTAAGCTGCAAATCTATCAGGATCTGGGCTTTTCTTTGTTGGTAAGTTTTTAATTTCATTAACTGATGTTGGGTTAGTCAAAATTTTTATATCTTCTTGATTCAGCTTTCGTAATTCATACATTTCTAAGAATCTGTGCATTTTTTCTGTGTTTTCCTTCTTGTGCAAGTAAAGATTTTCAAAGTTGGTATTGATGATCTTGTAAATTTCCATGGGCTCTGGGAGAGATTTCATTCTTTTCTTTCCTCATTGCATGAACTTGAGGTTTTTCTTTTTCTTTTCTTTTTTTTTTTTTTTGATAAGTTTGGCTAAGGTTTTATCAATTTTATTTATTCTTTCAAAGAACCAGCTCTTCAATTCATTAATTCTTTTTAATGCTTTCTTAGTCTCAGTTACATTAATTCCTGCTCTGATTTTATAATTTTCTCCCTTCCTTGGACTTTTGGCTTGAGTTGCTCTTGTTTTTCTAGAAACTTGAGGTGCAGCATTAGGTTGTTTATTTGTACTTGTTCTGTTTTCTTGATGTGAGAATTCATCACTATAAATTTCCCTCTTAGCACTGCTTTCATTGTGTCCCAAGGGTTCCAACAAGTTGTAGTTGCATTTTTTGTTTGATTATAGATATTGTTTAATGTCTTCTTTAATTTCATCCATGACCTATTGGTTGTTCAGGAGGGTATTATTTAATTTACATGTATTTTTTGAGTTTTTGTGGTTTCTTTTGTTATTAATTTCCAATTTCATTGCTCTATGGTCAGATAATATGCATGGGATAATTTCAAACTCCTTTGCACTTACTTAAGCATGTTTTATGGGCTAGTACATGGTCTATTTTAGAGAATGTTCCATGTGCAGCTGAGAAGAATGTATATTCTGATGTTGTTGGTTGGAACACTGTAAATATCTACTAAATCCATTTTTTCATTCATTTGGTTAAGCTCTGCTATTTCTTTGCTGACGTTTTGTCTCATTGATCTATCTGTTTGTAACAATGGTGTATTAATGTCCCCCATTATGATTGTGTCATTGCTTATTATTACATATCTATTAATATTTATCTTATATTACTGGGTGCTCCCATTTTTGGATATATGATCCCTTCCTCTTGAACTTTTTCCCTAACAAGTGTGTAGTAACCTTATCTCTTTTGATCATTCTTGGTTTGAAATTCACATTGTCTGCAAAGAGTATAGCTACCCTTGCTTTTTTCTGATGCATGGTGCATGGAGTATTGTTTTCCATCCTTTTACCTTTAGTCCTTGAATTGCTTGTTTTGTTAAATGTATTTATTGTATAAAGCATATTGTTGGATTTTGTTTCTTAATCCATTCTCCCAATTTGTCTCTTTCAATTGGTGAATTGAGGCCCTTTACATTGATGGTTATAATTGATATGTCTTGGCTTACCTTTGTTATGTTATTTTCCCATTGTTGGTTCTGTTTTTTTCCCTCTGTTTAACTGATTGCCCTGCCTGGTAGTTTCTTTCTGTTATTGTTCTTAGAATTGTGGTCATTTTTATCTCTGTCTAGAATAACTTTCAGTACTATTTGTGGGATTGGTTTAGTGTTCTTGAATTTCTTCAGTTCTTTTCCTTAGAGGTATCTTATTTCTCCATTAATTTTGAAAGATAGTTTTGCAAAGTATATCAATCTAGGTTGAAAGTTGTTTTCTTTCAGAACTTGAAGTACTTCAGGCCAAGCTCTTCTTGAGAGTTTGTGTTGAGAAGTCTGCAGTGATTCTGATGGACTTTACTTTTATAGCATTTCTTTAACAGCTTTTATATTCTATTCTTGTGCTGAATTTCTGCTATCTTGATTATTACATGTGTGGGTGTAGATTTATTTTGGTTATGGCTAATTGGAGTTCTATATGCCTCACATACTGCATGTTGGATTCTTTTCCCATGCTTAGGAAGTTTTCTGCTACTCTTTCTACAAATAGTTTTCCTTTACAACATTTGTGTTGACTCCTGCTTTTTCATTGACACCAATTATTCTTATATTCTTTTTCTTTGTGTCACTTGCAGCTGTTGAATTATTTCCTGAACTTCCATCATTTTCAAGAGATATTTCCTTTCATGATTGCTAGCTATTATCTGGTCTTCAAGGTTTGAAAGTGTCCTTCAGTTTCATTCATGCAGTTTCACCAGGTTTCAGCAGAATTTTAAATTTCTTGGATATCTGTTTGAACCCGTTTCATGCACCCTTTTCTTTTCTATATTGATCTTTCATGGTTTCCATCCCATCCTATCATTATCTATTCTTTTTCATGGATATTTATTCTAGATTTGCTGAGAAATTCCTTTACAAATATTGACATTTCTTTATTTACCTGAAAGATTATTTCTGACCTGACTTTCTCTATAGCATTATGGATTCTTTGCTTGCTATTATTTTAGAAATGTCTGGTATGTGTCTTCCATTTTCCCCTATCTTATTGTTTCCTGGACTTTTTCTGAGTGGGATGGAGGCTTGAGGATGCATCTTACTTCTGCACCTTGTCATTTTTTATTTTAAAAATTTTTACTTATTTTATGTTGATCCTTGTAAGTCTTTGTAGTAAGTAACAATATCACTAGTAACAAGTCCTCTCTAGGGAAAGTCTGTTCCTTGGGGAGGTCTTCTGTGTTTAAAAGGTTCTTGATTTGTGTCTGTTCCATGATCCTACTTTTCCAGTTAATTAAGAGTGAGATGTTAGTATCTGTTTAGTTCAGTCTTCAGTTCTTTGTTGCTGGGCTGTGGTGAGGTTATTCACCCAGAGCATCCCAGTATTATTTCAGAAATGAGAACAACTGATTGCAACAGATATGACATCCTAGTTAAAGTAGCATAATAATAACAGTAGCATAAAGCACAGTTTAAACACTGAGAAATTGTGGTAGCTATTACTTTTGAACTTTAAACCATAGAGGCAAAATCCAGTTATATAACAGAAGAAATTATAAACTTATATTCAAAGTGTTTCTCGTTGGTAGGGTGGTTTTTAACCTGTGGCAGGAAGATTTAAAAAGGGTACAGGATAAAGCAAATATAACTGAAAAGAAAGTGAAAGTAAGGCTGGAGGAAAGAGGATAATCACACAAACTTTGAGAGATTAAAGCAGAGGGCAGAAAAAAAAAGAAAAAGAATGAGGGAATAAGCAAGGGACTATCTGAACATAGTGTCTGGATTTGGAAGAGGGGATTACTTTTCTGTGGCTGAAGTTTCCCCAGCCATTTAGAAAACAGGAAAAAATGAAAAGAAAGAAAGAAAAAGGAAACAAAACCGAACAAAAGAACAGGGGTGGCTCTGCCCATGTGCTTCTATCCCATGTGTCTTTGGCCCCAAACACAATGCTGTTTCATCTAACTTTTCCCCTGTTGGGTCTCTGAGCCTTCTGCCATGGCTCACCTGTGTCACAGAGGCAGTGGAGATGCTGTAAATATCAATATATGAGGGAGGGAGCTGTGGAAAGGGAGCATCTACAAGCCTCCTCCAGTTCTGAGAATTGGCCTCTTTTGTGGATGGGGAAGGTGAGTCTAAGAGAGAACTTCTCACACTCAGCCATGGAGCCATTTCCTGAAGCCAGTGTGTTCTAAAGACTTGGACTGGACTGATGGGGGGGGGGGAAGAAGCAGACCCTGGAAGAACAATATTCGCATCTGGGAATATTCGAATAGACTGAAAAAAATGCATTGCCAGCTGAATTATCCATCTTAAAGAAACACACTTTTACTTGGAAATCATCTGATGCCTATTTCACCACCTGCATCATAGAGCTACAATAGGATGTGTGCAGATGTGGATCACTGGTAGAGTACTTGCCTGGCATGTGGGAAGTCTTGGGTTCAAACCTAGCACCACACCAAAAAAAAAAAATGTTCTTGGCAGAGTATGGGATCTCTTAAAATCCCACTATTATACCTAACAGAGCTAAAAGAAACCCAGTGTCTTTCGAATTAACTTAGTAAGACACTAATCTAACCATATTTATAGCTTTGTTCTTTTTTGTATTTTGATTCCTGGATTTGACACACAAGTTGCCTCCTCATGGGGATGGAAGTTGTATTCTTTTCTGGAGGCTATCTAATGATATTTGTAATGAAAGGATAAACAGTAATGCCTGTGGTCAAATAAGTAAATAAAACCAAACATTATGTCTTTCTCACAGACAGTCACAAAACATGCATGAAAGGGGATGATCTATCTTCTGAGCACTCTGAGATACACAAGAAAATGGCACTGAAGTTTTGAGAGGTGCAAGGAAAAGGAGCTGCCAGGGCTCATCAGCTACCACAGTGGGCTACTGAGCTTCATCCCATGTGATACTCTGGGAAAACCACTGCTCCCCTCAGCCCTGGTACCAGGTGATGGGTAGTTGAGTCAGAGGAATAGCGGAAGGCTGGTGGCATCTGCCCAACCTCCTCCACAGAAATCCTCATCCTGGTATCCCCAGGCTCACCCAGTTACTTTCCTGTAGATCATGAATCACAGCCCAAAATGACTGCATCTGTGGACTGAGTGACTTGATTATGTTAACATAAGCTCTGTGCAAGCATGTTTTGCCCAGGGCCTTGCAAAATGCTTGGTGCAGAGAAGTGCTCAATGCATTCTCTAAGGGTTCAGTAGCTTCTCAGTGATATCTTCTCTTACATGCATACATACTATGGGTATACTTAGACCTTAAAAAATTGTTAAGCCTCTTCCTTTGAAACTTTTTCTATGCTTAACCCAAACGATGCCGTAAAGTTGCAGGTACTATTTAAAATGATTCTTTTGGTAGGTTTTCTTCCCTCCCTTTTCATTATTAAGCTGTGCAAGGTGCCCTGTTTACCTGATGGAAATGAGATAACTCTACTCCCTTTCTTTTTTCTGCAGTTTCCCAGCCATAGGGCACCTTCCCCTTCAAACTCATCTCTTCTCCAGCTCATGCCTTCCAGCACTTTTCCTGTGCTCCCACTGCAGCAGGAGCTGCAAGGTAGAAACAGACAGAGGTGGCAGACATAGAAGAGGGAGCCTACCTTGACAGCAACTTCTTTCTCCCTGGCTCTTGCCAGAGGGGCATGGGTGGCCACAGGTAATACATCTTTCTCTGCTCATCAATCTTCTTCACTTGTATTTGAGCAAAACAGTGAGTGATCACAGCCTACTATTGAATGATCACTTACTTATTTCTGCACTCCCTTTTCTTCTCACTGCTTTAGCAGATATTTATTAGGAGTCCCAGGCATTGTGCTTGGGATGCAGGAGTGTATAGGCAGGCAAGAATGCCTGCCTTCATGAGCTCTCTTTTGGAGGGAGATAAGCAATGATCAAGATAGGATATAAAATATAAAATACACTGTGAGTGATAAACGCTATAAAGAAAAGTAAAGCAGGAAAGAGTGGGTGAAAGGTGACAGGGAGGTGCTTTATTTGTGCATGGGAGCCTTAAGAAATGGAAGATTGGGTAGGAAGGCTTATGTGGAGGGCCAGTGACTCCTGTGGGTGGGAACAGGGATATAAGCAATGAGAGCTTGGTCTTATAGTCTCCAGGAAGAAAGGGAAGGAAAAGAAGTGAATGCTGGCTATTAGAAATGGTTGAGGATCTTGGAAGAAGCACAGAGCCTCTCTTGAGTCTCATTGATGGGCATATAATAGAAGAATGCTTAATTTTTAAGTGGTAAGTGTGTATACTTTACAAAAGGTGGTACACTTACATGGACCAACATTTGAGAGGTACCAAAGAATATCTAATTTAAAAGCTTGACACTCCTATTTCCATTCTTTAGCAATTTAGTTGTTCAAGGAAACTTTTCTAAACAATTCATTTATTCTTTCAAGGGTATTTTACTGAAGTACATGGAAATACATGCATACATATGTAATATGTATACATCTATATCTAGATATCCATAGAATGTATATATTGTGTGTGTATATATATATATATACACACACACATGCAAATAGCCATTTATATGTTATACTTGTATGCATGTATATGTACCTAAACCTATATTTGAAAGGAAAGTTCAAGATTATATAAGAATTTTTCAATTAGGACTTTTCCAATCGCTAGGTTGCTCCGTGTGCCTGCAATACTTACAAAAATCAAATAAGGCTTTAAGGGTGGTACATTGACAGAAAAAGTCAACATCGTCAAGAACAAAGAAACTTTCATTTACTTGTGGCTAATGAGGATTTCAATCTGGGAAATTACCAACTGAATCAGTTTAAAAAGTGAACTTGGAGGTTTTAAAAATGACAATCATATGTACACACAGCAGTAAACCTTAAGATGCTTGGAAATTATATTCCTAGTAGCCAGTAATTATTATTGGTGCTGGCAGAATTATTAATTATTATTCAGCTGTCTCATAAGAAAGGTATGGGTTGTGGGCTCAGGTTCTGTGTACTTTAGGGAAAGGAGTCTATTGTACAGTTTAGCAGAGGTTAATAGTCTGTGTTTCAAAGGTTAAGCTGTATCTGGTAGTGGTCATTTCTGTAGCTAAGTTCCAGGTTCAGATGCAAAACTTTCTGGAACCCAATTACCAATGGCCTCTTGACTCTATTTTAAATGCCATGAGCCAGCACTATTTCATTTTTATGGTTTTTTCCTTGATATCTAAGCCACTTCTCCATTTCAGCTATAGGTATCCCATGATCAATTAGGCAATACTAAACATCTCTGCATGACCAACTATTCTGATAAATACTTTATCTTTTTGCCCATTATGGTAACTATGTCCATCTAGTGACTAAAAATGTACACTGTAGATACAGAGAAATGTGGAAGAAAATCCTAGTTTTGGATGTACATTAATTTATTATGGTTGTAACAATATACTAACAACTTAATGGCCTGAAAATATGTTTTTATTACTTTACAATTCTGGTCATCAGAGATGAATATGGTTTTAAATGAGCCAAAATCCAGTTGTTGCCGGAACTGCTACTTCTAGGACCCCTATGGAAGAACTGTTACCTTTCTTTTTCCAATTTCTAGCTTTTTCTGCTGCCTGCATCCATTGGCTTAGGCCCCTTCCTTCACATTCAGAGCTAACAATGTACCACCTTTAAATGTCACTTAGGTTTGTTCACCTTTCTCCTTTTCTCTCTCCCCTCTTTTTTCATCATAACATCTCCTCTCTGAATGTGACATTTATCCTTCCCTCTTATAAGGGCCCTTGTAATTACATTTGATCCACCAGGATAATCCAAAATAATTTTCCCATTTTAAGATCCTTTCTATACCTGCCAAGACCTATTAGCCAGGTGAGGTAACACTCACAGGTTCTAGGGATTAAGAGAAAGGCACATTTGGGCAGCCATTATTCAGCTTTTCACAAGCAATCTTTGAAAGGTGTCTTAACTTATAGAAATGTCTCACGTTAGCTACAGAATTTTCAGAAAATTCGACTATACTCAGTAAAAGACAGTAGGAGCTATCCCCAGTAGTATTTTAACACTTAATGAACAAGAGTAAGATTCCATTTAATCTCTCCAGTCCATTTTGCTGTCGATATTGTTTATAAGGGGATTTTATTCCCTTCCCTCCAAAGGTTTGATAATTGTAGTCTGTGAAATAGACAGATCATCAGTAAAAGAACCTACAAATATTATTATATGCCTGATATGCACAGAAGTGTGAGACTCACAGAGGGACAGAGGAGAAAGATGGCTTCACCTTGTACAAAACTTAGCAAAGGGGTAAAAGCCTGTGCTTCTGCAGAGAAGGAAGTGCTGCAGACTATGAAATTTGGGGAGGATATTTTTGGGGGAGCATTGTCTTACGATGTAGGTGAAGTCTTTGAGATTATAGCCACCTCTGGTCAATCTTACTGAAGCCAGACCCCAATCTCTTTTTCTTGAAAAGTGGAGCAGTTATTGGACACAAAACAAAAACAAAACCCCAGAACAAAACTTGTGCTTGCTTTTAATATTTTAATATAGATAAATGTAAATTCATTTTTACGAAAGGACAACTCTTGAGAGCCACGCCTATGTCTGCAGAGGCCTACAGTTTCTCTTAGTAACCAACTCAAAACGTACTGAAGCAGTATACTTGGGATGGAATATTTGGATCCTTCTCATGCCATATTTTTATTTCTCCATGATTATGGATCCCTAGATGTGCTACTTTCGTAGTGGTTTTTAATAGTCAATACTGTTAGATTTTAAAGATATGCCTTTCAATTTGTGCACATATTTGGCCTGCTTTGGGTTCGCTGCTTCCTGCAGATTGTGCTGCCAGCTTGGTTTGTTCCTTTTTAGCCTGAACACCTGGTGACATATTTTGTCTAAAATCATTATTTACAAAAAAAAAAAAAAAACAAAAAACAAAAAGCTGAAAGGGCTGGGGATATAGCTCAGTGGAATAAGCGCTTGCCTAACAAGCGCAGGGTCCTGAGTTCGATCCCCAGTACCACAAAAAAATTTTAAAAAATAAAAATAAAAATAAAATCACTATTTTTAGCATTCTGAGTAATTTTCTTTTAATATTTGAAAGCTATCAATTCCATTGCCTTTTACCTTTCATGATGTTTGATGAAAAGTCAAATATCATTTGTTGTTTAATGTTAATGTTTAATGTTAAAAAATATAATCTATTTTCTATGACTGCATTTAAGAATTTATTTTATATCCACATTTAAACTCTTTGCCTTTAGCTATGGTTTTCATCCAGTTTGATTGTGATTATTTGGTAGACCAGTACTCTGCTGGGTCCATTTTATTTTATAGCCTCTAGAAAATGTCCCTTTCATGGATTTTATTGTTGGAAATCTCAAATTTTCACTTGGTTGCATTTAAGAAGTTTCATTTCTCTTTTATGATTCTCATTCTTTTTTGTTCACTTTGTCCATTGTTTTTCCTAATTTATTTAGTATATTTTAATAGTTATTTTAAAGGATTTGCTAGTTCTGACATCTGAACCATTTATGCTTCTTCCTTGAACAGCTTTCTTTTTCTCTCATTTAGGGATTATGTATTACTCCTTATTCTCTTGTTTCATGACCTTTTTATTGCAGGGTAGAGATTTTATAGTGAAGCAACTGAAACTCCTGGAGAAAACACCATCGTCTACAAAGACAGAATGTTCTTTGCTTAGCCAGTAAGTAGGTCAGGGTGAAGGGTCACTGTGCACAATCCACTCAGGGTTTGAGCAGGTTTGGGGCTGGTTACAGCTTTAATTACTTTCCCTCACTTGTTTTCAAATGTCTTAGGGCTAACCTGGCCTGCTCTGTGTGTATATGTGGTAGGTCACATCCTCTGGTAGGATGTTAGTTTCCAAGCACCAAAAAAAAAAAAAAAAAAAAAAAAAAAAAGATTAGACAGTACCTGTTTCTACTTCAGTGTTCATGCCACTTCCGCATACCCCACCGAAGTCCCGTGAGGGAGGCGGCAGGCAAGAACAGGTTCTCTGTATTAGGAGCCTCTTCAGGTCCCGGCGCCTGCATGCCAGCCCAGCACGTGTGCAGACCTTTCTGTCAGTGCCTGCTGACACCCAGCATTCTAATGGCCCCTGTGGAAACTCCACCACTGTGGACTTGGCCACTGTATCTCCTCCAATAGAAAGATCTTATCCTTCTCTGTAATTTAATTTCTTTGGCCCATTTTGTGTCTGGAACTCACTAATTTCTTAAATAAGATATGAGTTGGTGGGGAATAACGCATTATTTTTTCTGATCTATAGGGGAGCAGCACTGGTCTCTCAAGACCTTCCACTTGTCTGCAAGTTACGCTTTAAAGTATCTCTAAAATCATAATGATGCACCTTTTTAATGTACTATCATTTGTTGAGATCTGTGAGTTACTTTCAAATTATAAAGTTGTAGTTTTGTTTCTTTTTATAGGTTTTTTTGTTTGTGATTTACATATTTTGAGTTTATACTACTAGATACATACACATTGATATTCTACGAAGTTTAGTTTATTGGTATTATTAGTTTTTTATTAAATCACTGATAATATGTTTCATCTTGAAATCGCCATAGTTTTATACTAGCGCAGCTACACTAGCCTTCTTTTGATTATTATTTGCAAGCTATCCTATTTATTTGTTCTCCTTTTCTGTTTTTTATCTTTTAAATATCTTAAATTAATTTTAAAAAGAGAAATAAACAGTAAAAAATGTTACAGAATTTCAAAACAAGGTAATACAAAATTAACAATAGTTGTTATATTGTATATTGTTATCTTTAAAGTAGTTACTCAGATTACAAGATATAAGCATGCAAACCTGAGCAACCAATATATGTACAAACGATTCCTTTCAATGAACTAATAAAAATTAGTAGCATGATTACATTAGCTATGTTGTGTATTTCAAGTCCTGGAAGAAAACAATTTCTAACCCAGATTGACGTACTCTGCAAAACTATCTTTCAAAATTAATGGAGAAATAAATTTTCCATGACAAAAAACAACTTAAGAAATTCATGACCACCAAACCAACACTACAAAGAGTACTGAAAGATATTCTAGAAAGAAATGAAAATGACCACAATTCCAAGAACATTATCAGAAGGCACCCACCAGGCAGGGTGAGCAATTAAACAGAGGAGAAAAGAAGGGACCAATAGTAGATGTGTTTCCTAGAAACAACTTGTGGTTGAGTTTTGTTCTCTATTTCCTGATTTGATTGTGCTTGTGTTTTTATAGGATATCTTGTCCTTTTGCATTTAATGTAATTAATCATAATTTCTGTTTATATCTATTGCTTTACTGTGTTTTCCATTTTGTTTTAGCTATTTTTCTTTTTTCCTTCATGGTGTTTTGGTCTTTTGAGTTAGAGAAATATTTTTATTTTTTTGTTTTTTAAAAATTTATTTTAAAAATAAAAGAAGGAAATCATATTAACAGACAGACATCCATTCACAAAAAGCATAAGAACAATACAAGCAAGGTAGAGTTACAGATGAAGTAGTAGGAAATTAACAATGGTTATTGTATTATGTATTGATATCTTCAAAGTGGTTTCTCAGGAGAACAAATAGAGACAGGCAAACTTGATCAAATAATTAATCATTAACTGATCCTTTCAGTAAAGTGATAGAAGCTAGCTATCCTGTATTCACATACATACTTAATTTCCCTTCATTTCCTTTCTCTTTTCACTCACCCCAGTTGCTCTTTACTTTTGAGCATGTTCCTTTCAGTTCACAATGCCTGTCATACCTCCTAATTTTTACTCACTCTTTCACTAGTGAGACAATACATTCCTTACACATGGAGGTATTGTTTATTTCTCTTATGAGTATGGTCTCTAGTTGTGGCCATTTGTCTGTAAAAGCCTCGAGTTCATTTTTCTTTATAGCTTAATAATATTCCATTATATACAAGTACCACAAATTTTTTATCCATTCCTTAGTGGATGGACATTTGAATTGCTTCCACAATTACAAATTGTGCCACTATGAAGACGGGTGCACATATATTGCTGTGATATGATGTTTTCAGATCGTCTAGGAAAATACCCAGAAGGGGAATGCCTGGGTTGAATGGCATTCCTGGTTGAATAGCAGACCTAGTTTGCTGAGGAATCTCCAAACTGATTTCCACAGTGGTTTCACCAGTCTGTATTCTCACCAGCAGTGGAGAAGGGTTCTTATTTCTCCACAGCCTCACCAGCATTTGTTATTGGTTGATTTCTTAATACTAGCCATTCTTACTGGGGTGAGATGAAATCTCAGTGTTGTTTTAATTTGCATTTCTCGAATGGCTAATGATATTGAACATTTTCTCATGTATTTATTTGCCATTTGTATTTCTTTATCTGAGAAGTGTGTGTTCATCTCAACTGCCCATTTATATATATATATATATCTTTACATGATATTCTTTTCTTTATTTTTTTTAGCTTCCCAACCTTTTATTATGTCTTAGATTTTATTCTAAAGATTAATAAAAGAATCATTGGATTATTTTACCTTAAATTTTATGTGTATTATTTTCGGGATAGATAAAATTTAAAAATCTTTAATTCCCCTATGTTCTCTCACTTATTATATTGTCACTCATTTAAATTATATATAAAGTTATCTTTATTCATACACAGTCAATTTATTCTCATGAGTTTTATTATAGTCTGTATTCCTTTGTATCCATCCACACATTTTTCCTTTCTAGTCGTTTTCATTTCTTTCTGCACTAGTGTTCCTCTATCAGGGATCGTCTTCCATCCACCTGAAGAATCCCCTTTAGTATTTCTTTAAGTCAATTTACTAGTGGCAAGTTATTTCACTTTTTTGGTGAGTGGTTATGCTGACATATTTTTATTTTACTTTAAATTCTGCTTCCTTTGTAGTGCTTATTTCATTTATTTTGGTCTCTCCAGCCCAATGAGATTGCCAGATTTCTTTGATTGCCACATTTCTTTGACTGCTGATTTCTGATCTACCTCTGTGTTCTTTAAAACTTGGCAAGGTCATGGGGCTGGAACATCATAGCAAATATATGGAGTCTCAATATATTTCCTGCCTCTTTAGGATTTTGAGTTTTGGTTACATTAATTGTATGAATATACAAGGTTTTCTAAATTTTCATTTATTTGACCTAGCTTTTATAGTTGTCTCCTGTAGGAAGTTTACTGTGAATCAGGTTTCTTTGTTAATGCTAACAGTAGAACCTACAAATTGTTTATTTTCAGTAAGACATGTATTGGAAGCAAGTCTATGCTTACAGTAACCCTTTAGATATTTTTCCACAGATCTCACCTTGTTCAGTTTCTTTTCTCTACATTAGATGGCTGAAGGTTTTTTCAGCTCATGTGATGTGATCTCCAGACACTTCATCTTTCTGGTTTCCTAGTTCATCTCTTTTTAAATTTTTAAATTGCAAACAACATTATGGAGTACTTGTTCTACAGTCCAACAAGGTTGCTTTTAAATTCTGGACCTCTTATATTAATTGCTTGACCATGAAAAAGTTAATATTGTATTAAAGCCTTTGATTTTGTACCTGCCGGATGGAGGATCTTACCAAGCTTACAGAATTATTTTCAATTTAAATGGCTGGATCATAGTAGGACTCTGTCAAAGTCAGGTGCTGCAGTTGCTTTTCTATTTGTTTACTTGTTTTCCCCACAGAAGGGCTTCTAGCTGGATACATTCATGGTGGCGTTCTTTCTCCTAGGTTTGCTGAAATCTTTTGTATGTCTCTTCTTTCCATGTACCCGATTCAGTTGCCCCAGTTCCATTAACAGCTACAGAATCATCCTCGAAGAAAGTATAAATCAAGTTCTGTATTGCTTTCTCCTTAGCACCTCCCTCTTCTTGGCTGAAAAAGTGAGCGGGAAGATGCTGCTGGAAGAATTTAATTTAGCTGCAGGAATACCATTAAAACAGTACAGCTTTTTTTCCCTCTCCAGGATGACTCTTTATCAGGATTTCACTTGGCTTCCCTCTGCTTTACAGTGGAAAATTAATAAACGTTGTGCATGCAATCTTAAGCCAAGGTCGGCAACTGCTGCCGTGCGCTTATTCAAAATGCCTATTTTCTCCCACTTGTTTCTGACCCTTCTGAATCCTGTTATCAGTGCCTGCACATTTTTGGTAACTGATTGTCAGTACATTGTAAGGATGCTGCCTGGATGATTGCCCCTCAACCAGAGATGTCAGCCAGCTGAAACATACCAGGAGACAACAAAGGACATTCCTGACTTGGGGAAAAAATGGAGCAGGAGCAATTTACATGTGTTTGACATTTATATTCTTTTCAGTAGCTTTTGTCTCTGCAAATTCCCTGAACTTACTGTCCAAAGCAGAGGACTGGAGCCTAATGCAAGGGAGTGAAGAAAGCCGGCTTTGCAGATGGAGAGTGGGATGAAGAATCACAAGTTCTTCTCTCTTTATTAGCTCTTGTTGGTGATAGAAAAGGACAAAATTACAAAGTGAACCAGGTGACAATGACTTTAGCTTCTGCTGTGCTCTATTCAAAACGTAATGTTTCCTGAGGGTGTGCTGTACTAGTGCTTCCTGCTGGCCTCGTCCTATCTCTCCCTTGCACCAGAGCCTAGCCCAGGTGTTCTCTGCACTACTGATCCCATGTAAAGTACATGCCTTGAAGAAATGCTACTTGTGCTGCGACAATACAGGCTTATTGCAGGCTAATCTTCTGATCTCAAATGGTACAATTTTATATCAAGACCGATAAGCAAAAGCAATTAAACCCCAGACCCAGTGTGGGTGTCCTGTCTTAATATTTATTTTACTTCCTAACAAATGCAGAACTTATCATTTGGTGTATGCTCCGGAGAGCAAGATGAACAGAATTTTATTTTGTAATAATGGGTTGAAAAAAGCAGGTGATCCTTTTAGATGAACACATAGAACACAATTTGTAGGCCAGAGAGAGCTTATTTTGTATGAAACCAGTAGTTCCTTCTTTTATTTTTTAAGGCCCTCAATATCTGAGATATCTAAGAGCTCAGTTCCTGGATTTATGCTATTTATATAGTTGAAGCAGCTAGTTTTTAATTTGTTAAGCAATTGAAATTCTTTTCATAAAAGTTTTTCTTCCGGGCCCAATATGTTGAAAGTAAACTATTAAAAAGATGTTCTGGTTGATTCAGGGTGGCAAGCAAGTCTGTCCTCTTGTTTTTCTCTTCACTCGACCAAGTTTCTGCTGTATCTCAGTAGATACTATGGGCTCCACAGAACAGAATTAGCAAAACTCTTGCCTAAATCAGCCAGAGAAACATATGTGTTACTGGGAGAGGATTGATTGGCTAGACCCTCTAGAAGTGAATTAAATTAATGCCATCAATGGATAGAACAGACTTTTTGTGTCGTCTCCATTTTCAAGAAATTGTTTTGAAGAAAGACTTTATAGTTTTTAAGATTTTTCATTTTAATGATTGTATAGAACTCAAAACATTTTTGTAGTCTGAAAGAAATGCCTAAGGGTCATATAAATATTTGTTTCTATTTTCTCAACTTCCACCACAGTTTAGTGTGATTTCTCTTTTCTGCCTACTCTTTGGCATCATCACTAAAGGACATATTTGGCCTTTTCTGAATTTCTGTAAAATTTAATCTGAATGCTAAGCAATTAAAGATTTAGCTGTGTGGCATGAAATGTTTGCCAAGTGAGATGAAAATCTCTGTTCCCAGCATATTGACACCTACGGAAATGGGGAGAGGGTTGCAGAGTCAATGAGGGTTCCTAGAAAATCTCACAAATACCAACATTTTATCATTAGATGTGAGCTTAAACTTGCCAGAATATTTTGAGTATGAAATGATAGAAGCTGGCTTAAGCAAAGGAAATTTTCCATGGCAAAAAATACTGGCAGTAGAGTGATCTATGCATGTCATCCAGTCTCTGTCACTATTCCTTTCTGTACCATGTATCTCTACAGGTTAGTCTCAATATTCTTTCCTTAGACTAGACTTTTCCCTGTATCAGGTGCGAGGCAAAGTAAGAAGGAACGCATCACTGCTGTGGTTCAGGCTTAAATGAACCCAATTTAGCAACCAAAGAAATAAAGTTCCTTTTTCTAGAATCAGATTAGAAAATCCTAAGGAAGGATTCACTTGGTCAGTTTGAGTCATGTTCCTATTTCAGTAGCAATCAGTGATCAGGGCTTTTTGAGATATTATTTTTATTCCTGTATTCTAATCAGACTATTCTTGTCATTTTTTTCAGTTTCTTCAAGATTCTGTTCAGCTGATCTACTCCAGCTCTCACTTAAGAATATTGCATGACTTATGCTATTTCTCTGGAATAATATCTATATTTTTAAGGAGTCTTCTAGAGCATCCACTCAGACATTTTTTCTACAAAGACACAGTGACTGCTTGGGATAGTTATAGCTCTGCTAGGAAGAATGGCTGGCAAATTCTTACTGATGTTGAGGAAAAAAATCCATCTACACCTCACTTGCAGCTTCACATTAACATGGCTTTACTACACTTTCAGTTTTCATCAATATAATTTTGGGGATGGTAATGCTAGGACAGAACCCAGGGCCTCATGCACACTAGGCAAGTACTCTATCGCTACTCTGCATCCACAGCCCCATCAATACAAACTTACTCCTTCAAGAAACACTTGCCCAAGAAGATAAATATTACCAATAATATTGTTTTTTAAAGATCTATCAACTCTCCAATAGAAAATGATTTTGTGCCTGGAAGCTACTTGAGCATATCTCTTCAACACATTTTCTTACCATGTCTAATAATCCTAAATATTGTCTCTTGCCCAATTCTAATGAAGCTCTCCACATAGAAAGACCTGCTGAAAAGGAGACTTCAAATCTGATAGCATCTCGACTATTCTCTTTGTTTTGGGAATATGGGGAAACTGTCAGAGAGATGCTCTTCCTCACTAAGAAGAAAATTGGCTTTGTCTTGGATGTTTGGGTGCTACACCTTGGGATTTTCTGTTTGACAGTGTTCATATAAGTCTGAGTGGATGTAATCAGCATGTATTGGGTAACTTCTGTGTATTTAGAGAACTAGAGAAAAGACACAAAAAACTCACATATAGCTTCTGCTCTCTCAGTCTCGCAAGCTGATGCAGGCACGTGAAGTACTGAAGTGCTTCAATAAAGTAATTTGATCAGGTAATTTTGAGAGAGGTTCATTGCACTGGGGACATCTCAGAAGGCTTCTTGGCGGTGATGTGTTTGAACTTGCGCTAAAATATGGCTAATACATCAAAAAGGCCATGGGTAGGGCAGAGCATGCTGCACTGAGGACAGAGCATGAACAGAGAACAAAGAAAGAGTGTATTCCAAAAACTCAAGTAGATATATGGGTTGGGGTAGATCCTGAGAAAGGAGGCTGAAGACTATCCACAAAGAATGGCGGAAGAATCCAGGTTGTATTTTGTGCGCAACGTCAGACTTTTGACCTCACTTTGCTTTCGCACTTCAGCTGTTCTTTTCGGTTTTCTTTCTTGTCTCTCAGATCCCTCGCGTTCCCTGCTTTCTTCCACTCTTCCCCTTCCGCCCCCACTTGCGATCCATCCTCTGTCTGCCTCTTTTCCCCTTCATGTGATTTCTATCTCGCTGTCTTTCTCACTTCTTTGGCTCACAAATGCTTGTTCTGTTTGCTGTTTATTCTCATTCACTCATTCTCTCTCCCTCTCTCTTACCCCTAGTAGTTTGCTTCCTTTGTTTCCTCGCGTTCCTCCTGCCTTTACTTTCATAGTTTCTCTTGTATATTCCTAAAAGGATTGCTCTGGAGAAGTTCAACGCGTTTGATTCTATTTGCAAATGGTTATGTTCTCCTTATTTTTACAAAACATAACATGCTAATATTTCCAAGTGCTGCTTAGGTAACACTGAGGTATCCATTTGTCAGGAGGCCAATCTAGCTGGGGAGCTTGGAGAAGACTCCGACGGTTAGACAAGAGCGTGGTTCTCTGAAATGGGACGGGGAGAGGGTGAGACGCCAGAGATATGCATTCTAATGTCTAAGGACAAAAGCAGAATCTCTCATTTTTAAAAATCAAGCTTAAAACTTTAAGGAGACTAATATGTGTCAAAACAGAAGGGAAAATATCAGTTAATGTCTAAGATAGAATCGCCTTGGGTAAACTAATTTCTTTTTACTTTAGAGGAGAGGTATATTGCTTTCTCCATTTTAATGTGTCTTTAATGGATTTATTTCTAGATGTAAAAGGAATAAATGCACATTTTAAAAGTTTGGGAAAGTATATAACAATACAGAGAAAAAGGGAGGAAACTGCTTAGAATTTGAGGAGTGTCTCTAGCCTTTTTCTCCTTTTAATGATTTTACGTGATACAAAAATGTTGCTGCAGTTTGGCATCAGCTGTTTTTCAGTTATGTATACTATATTTAATTAAATATATATTTCTATGACTTGTTATTATTTAATGGCCACCATACTCTTAGAAAAACTTGATTTTAAATTACTGTGTAGAATAGGATAGTACAGTTGTACCATAATCCTTTAGTGCTCACTTTTTTAATCATTTCTTGATGATAAATGGCCAGAAAGACTAAAGCTGGTGATTCTGTATGATTTTTGTTTTATTGATTCCTTTGACATGCCTGCATAGGAGGCATCATGTCCATGTTTGGACCTGTGATGTCCCCACGAAACTCATGTGTGCTCAGAGGCAGGGTTTTGGAGGGTGGTTGGACCATGCGGGTCCAGCTATTGGGAGGTGGGACCTCTCCCGAAGTGGGGGTCACTGGCAGAGCGACCAGGAAAGATATCTTCCTCCTAGGCTTCTCCTGTGGTTCTCTTTACTTCCTGATTACCGTGATGTGAACAGATTTTCATCTGCTCTTCCCCTCCACCATGCCATTTCTGCCTCAGAATCTGCCAACTTTAAATTGTAACCACTAACTAAAATAAACCTCTCTTAAATGAGGGGGGTCAGATATTGTGTCTCAGTGATGAGAATGTGGCTAAGCATGTCCATAATGGAATTCTGTAAGTGATGTTTTAAAATGTTCTTTAAATGAATTTAATTCTAATTCTGAGACCCAACCCTTTTAGTACTTACTAAATTTTCTTCACCCATGATGAGAGTCTCATCAATCTGTTAGGGAGCTCATGAAGCAGAAAGTTCGCGAGGAGTACTAGAACTTCATTATGGAGACCTGTTGACCCAGGAAAATATTGTTTTAACAAATATACTTTTCTGAAATGTTTCAAATTTGTTTTCTAAATTTCAGAGGCTATTAACAAACACCTACTCATACTTAATAAACCTTAACAGTTTGTTATAGTTGCTTTAGATATTTAGTTTAAGAAGCAAAACCTTCGAGGCTGTGGCCTCCAGCCTCTCCACTCTGTGGGCGACTGCCAGTGGGGAGCGGTGGGGTGCATCGGCACCCGCATCAGAGCCACAGCAACTCCCAGGGATCCAGCCAAGGAACAAACGGGAACTGGAGCACAACAGCAAGAGAGAGCTGCAGATGGAGGTGGCTCACACGACACCACGCCCTTCTCACTCCAGCATCAAGCAGGAAGCATGAACTGAGTTACTGGGCTTCGGCTC